>CAUZXS010002825.1:110000-117500 GCA_963585895.1 Sepioteuthis lessoniana
TTTGTACAATGTGTATTCCTTTAGCATTTATTTTATTAAGTATGTTTCTTCAAAGATTTTACATTGGGATTATTAAACCTCCAAACCATTTAAAAATTATTACTGAACTTATTCTTGACTTGTCTGAATGTTTCCCGTAAGTCTGAGAACTACAATGTTTTTATTTCTTTTTTTTTTTAATTTTATACATTAGAGTATTAGTTGGAATTATTGTTTCATCTTCCTTAACATAAAATTTGAAGAACGCCAAAAGATTCTTGTCGTAAACATATATTCTTATTACTCCCAAGAAAAAAAGGAAGACGCTCTAATTAACAAAGAATTCCTATGGACTAAATCAAAAGGAACTGGTATACATAGGTTATGTTGGTTTTCTTTGTTTAATGACATATCAACCTTCGTGGGTTTTTATTGGCAAAACTATCTTACTAGAAAAGCAGCAATGGTACTTTTGACCCATAGCTTGTATAAAAGAGTCCATACATTTCCCAAGAGTATTAGTCCGAAAGTGAACGTAATTGCGCGGCTGGGGTTCGAACTCGCTTACTACACAGTCACACTCCTGTACGTTAGCCAGTACGCTACGGAAATTCCTCTGGTTTATGGGCCATGATAAAAATCCCATTGGAAATACAGGTCATGCAATGATAAACAATTTAAACCAATATACTTGTTATTCATATTCATATTTATCAACCCCTCCGCTCGGGCAGGATATGACACACGGTTAATTTTTTAAGCGAATTTTAACAGGTTTGAATTCAGAGATTTCCTTCTGCTAGACTAGTTACCTCACCAAGGTTGAAGAACCTAGTCTGCCCAAATATTTACCCATAGCTGGAGGGAGAATAATAAAGGGTATTAGTGCTATGTGAAATGCAATCAGTCTCGGCCAGGATTTGAACTCGTGTCGCCAATATACTTGTTATTAAAACAAATACAATGGAGGTATAATCTTACCCCTGAGAGAGCACAGAAAAACTCTCAGACAAAATCTCACCCCAAAACGATCAGATATATAATTTTTATCATTAAGGGTTTTCGAACTATTCGCTTCATTTTTGTTATATTCCCAACTTTTCGACCGATATTTCCTCCGGCCTTAATCAGGTGTTTCTTGTCAAACTAAGGAGCCTACTCAGAACTTTGAACCACATCCTTTATTTGATCCACCAAGGTATCTTGCTCTGATTCCGTTAACCATAACCGGTTACAGCTGTTGAGTATTTCTGTATTAGGAGAATTGCCCACTGAAATAATAGAAGAACATCGAAAATGAGTTGTACAAGATGAAATTGAAAAGTCGGGTAAGACGGACCATACATGTAAGGAAAAGGAAAACCATCTGCCCTTATGGGTTCAGGTTAAAATAATTCATAGAGAATAAAAATGAAGAATTAGATGCCTTAGAGAATCAGCATATATGTTGGGCAATAGTGACCTGTTGAGTAGACCAAGTATAGAGATGAATACAATATGTGAACCAATGTCAAAAAGGCTGGATAAAAAATCGTAATATGAGCTCATGTAAGAAATCATGCAAATTTATTGTAGTAAGAATATTAAGCTTAAAATTTCTCAACATTCACTCTGAACTATCCAGCAGGACGCATAGCGTAACTGTTATAGACGTTGGTTCCCTAAGCTTTTAAGTGACAATCATTTGAAGGATGCAGGTTCAAATTTGACTGCTTGCGAATAATAATACCCGGATACAAGAAACACCTGAAAATGGCTAAAATATTGTGAATCTATCAATAGTCCGAAAACCCTGAATGATAAAAATCAAGTTTCGTCTCAGAAATACAGATATATCATGTAATATCAGAAAAGTAAAATACAAATATTGACTAATCCAACTTGTTTATTCCTGTAGAAATAAAGTGTTAATATGCTACCAGTACTAGTAGGCTACATTATCATATAGTATCCATCAATATTGATATATTAGTCCAATAGAAACACGAGCAATGATTGGAACTACCCTTGCATCTCTTCTACTGCAACAGTGTAATCTGTGTGGATGAATATTGATCATTCTTTTAAAAGACTGGCCGTCTGCTGTGGCGGGTACAACAAAGAGATACAAGTATTACGCCAACATCTTGGTCTCTTTCGACACTGAACTTCCTGTAGTCTGTTTGCCGAGTTGGCTGGGCCTGTAGAATACACCGACTGCACCTCTGCAGAGGGGTAAGACTCTCTAACGAGTGTCCTGATATGACACTAAACAATCTGATAGTGAGGTTCCAATAATGCTGGAGCTTTGGGAAATGCGGAGTACCCCTTCATTGCCATCTCTCCCAGGTCCACTCTGGCCTGGAGTGGTAGCACCTGATTGGGCCCTATCTATGGGTTAAATAGAACTAACGGCATAATTATGCTAAACTAAATAGCTTGTAATAGAAATGTTTTTGACAATTAGTGCGCGCTTATGCTAAACTGATTTGTTTGAAATGGAACTGTTTTTGACATTGAAACTGTACTTACACTAAACAGAATTGTTATATATAAATGTTTGGATAAATTGAATAGTTTGAAATAGAAATGGTTTTGATAAACTCTGTACTCATGCTAAACTGAATTGTTTTAGATGGAACTGATTATTTACATAAAAATGGATTTGGCGTTAAATAACCTGCAAAGGTTGATATCCCATAAAACCCAACCAACCAACCTTTTGTCTGTCCTCAGTTTTAAAATATCTGTTTGCATTAACTGACTGACGATGTGGTATAAAGTTTCTGAGCAATACCCTTTTTGAATCACAGAAGACATTTGCTATCGATTTTCTCTCTAACGGCTAAACATTGGATTTAATTTAGGTGGGAATTGGGGACGATGGGTGCTTCCAAGTCACTGAATCAACTTTTTTCTCAGAGTAACGGGATTCATTCAAATCTTATCCCTGGTCATGTGCTCCAGGAATTCCCCATCAGCTCCACTATACTGTTTCAAAACTGAAACTTTAAGTCACAGCATGTCTTCACTAAATCTCTCCGGTACTAGCAGGATGTGAAACATGGTCAGTTTTAAAAAATGAGTACAACTGATTTGAATTCGAAGTTTTCTTTCTTCTACGTTCGTTGCCGTACGAAGATTAAAGTACCCAGTGTACTCTATTCCTTTTAGCCAGAGAAAAATTTAGATTAATATCATAAATATCCCAGAGAGCATTATCATTAACCCATAGTTGATGGGAGACTACTTAGATTCATATCTTATTCGATGTTATTATGGCTATGTGAAATGCAAACAGCCTAGTTCAGGTTTTGAACTCGAGCAGCTGAGTCCACATACAATGGCGACAATTGTTTGTCCCAGTCAGCTGGGGCTGTAGAATACACCGACTGCATATCTGCAGAGAGGTGGGACTCCTCCAACGAGTGTCTTGGATTTTGACACTAAACAGTTAGATAGTGAGGCTCCAGATCGGCTTAAGCTGTATTAAATCTCAAATTTGTGAAAAGTGAAATTTACTTAATTCTGTGCTTGTGATTTTTTAAATTTTCAATATAGAGAAACACAATTAACATTTTCTGGTAAAATCTTTACACTTTATTTCCAGTAATATGTTACTATGTTTATTATATTGTGCCTTTTTATAACAATATTAGTTCTCTTAGAAAAAAACAAAGAAAAAAAATATGGTTAAAATTAAGTGTTAAGGTTTGATAGGATGTATGCTAGAGTAAAATAATGTTTAAGTAATAGCTTACAAGAGCCTAAAGAAACTCTTAGTAATCTGCCCTTCCCAAAATATTCTTGAACTAAATGTTACGTTGCAGGGTCTTGAGACAAAGACGAGATGAAGAGCTGACGAGAATTTGATACGAAAGGAAAAATTCAGATACGGGGTCTAAAAAAATACCACAGACTTTATCAGCTTTTTTATCCTGCTCTGGAACGGTCTCAAATCAGGGAAATGTGAATTGGTATCTATATCTATATATATATATATATATATATATATATATGCACTTATGGCGAAACGATTGTTGCCGTTGAACATACAAAATATCATGAGTTCGAATCCTGAACAAAGCTGTCTGCATTTCTCATAGCACTAACACCATTCGGTAAGTTAGGAATTTAAATATTCTTTCTCTTGGTATGCGTAAATGATAATGCAGACAGAGCTCTTTAATCTTGCAAAGGCAACCAGTCTAGTAGAAGGAAAACTCTGATATAAAACTTATTAAACTCTGCTTAAAAATAGAGCTAGTGTCGCATTCTTCTCCTGGGGAAGTTTTGTATATATATATATATATATATATATATTCATTAGTGATGTTTTTGGTTTTAATATGCTTCCATTAATTCACAACAATTCTTAATTACTTAACGAAACGTAAAGGTCATTGCTTTTTAAAATATGGTGAGCACATATATAACTAAATAGGGACAAATACGCTATCGAAATTTTCTCATTCTTATTCTGGTTTGCTATACAGAAGTAAAAGAAAGAAATCAAATTCCATTGTGGCAGGATTATTCATGCTTCCTAAATGTAAACTCATGAAATAATGATAGGGATTTGATACGCGTAAAATGTCCACTGTTTCCTGGCAGTAGATTCAGATCTGTCTCCTAGAGTGGTTACCAAACTTGGTTTAGAAGATCAGTCTGCTTTAATATTTTACAAATAGTGAGAGGGAAGACCATGTGGCGTATTAGGCTTACCTGCAAAATGGCAATATCATTATATGAGAGTTGGAACTCCAGTACATTGATATATGGACCAAAATATTTTAGGAAGGTATGGAACGCTTTATCCCTCCCCCAGCTCTGGGTTTAGTAGAACCACTACTGTTCTTCTACAAAGATTGCTTTGGCATTAAATAACCCAAGAAGATTGATATACCATTAAACAAAGAAAACAGACAAAATCAATAGCTGACGTGTAAACAAATGGATTCAGCTTTTTTTCAAAGGCTTTAGTGCAAATTAGCTGTCTTACCGAGTTTATCAATTTTGCTTACCGATTTTGTTGTCCATGCCATTAAACGCTGGGGCATTTGCACTTTGTCTTATATGCAGTCACATGGTTCTTTTCAGTTTTCCACCATATTTAGGAAAATATATATCTTTGCTTTGTTTTGGGATTGTATGTTCCTGATAAATGCCATATAATGAAACCGTCGGAACGTAGTGGAAATAAAGTTGAATGAAGTTTAGGGATGGACTCATCGGTGCACATAGCTGTTGAACCAATAACGATTCTCCTGAAGACCATAGATTTTAAAGGGAAGTCTATTTTTTTACACGCTGGTCACTTTGTGATACAATTTGTAAGACTGCACTATAGATATCAATCAATAACTGGTATGAACGCTTGTACACTGGCTCGTTTTGTAAACGGTTTATTGTTTAAAAAAGGTTTTCAAAAATTCTGGAAAAAAATGTTATTAAAGAAATATCTGTTGACTAATAGGGATGACGCAATACTAAGATTCCCCAAAGAGTAAATCTCTGGAGAAATCATATTGATCCTTCTGATAAAGTTGAGCAGATCGTTTAACGTTGCTTCAGGCGGACTCCCACACTAGCTTTTCTGCCTTTTTTCCCCTTTTTTTGAAAATTTTAATCAGATGAACGGCAAAGTTTGATTTCCTTTTACATCCAGAACACGTTCTACAGTGTGAGCGTCTCTGACTCAGTTGCTTCCGTTGACATGTTAACGCTCAGGAGTTTGTGGCAAAATGGTTATTGTCGTAGGAAATGGATACGAAAACCCGAGTTCAAATGCTGGACAAAGTTGTTCGTATTTCGTATCGTGCTTAAACATTTGGGTAACGTATGCATCTGAATATTCTCCTCGTCACTGTTATGGGTAACAAGTCGAGTGGACTTAGAATTTTAACTTTGGAATGTCAACACGTCTAGTAGTAAAGTAGTAGTAAAGTTGCCGACCATAGTCGAGGGCGACCAGAAGGCTCCCTTTACAATAGCTACTACACCGAGGTGTAGGGGAGGGCGCTACTCCTTTCACTGGATTGCTCCACTTTACCCTTGATACGTACCTTATATCGCTGAGTATTAAGCAAGGAGGTATCAAGTACCATTTTTAAAGTCTTTGGTATGACGCGACCTGGGATTGAACATAGTTCTCCCGGACCATTGGCGAGAAAGAAAATTCAGGATTCCAACCAACTATATGCTTAGAAATTGACTTTATACCACACCCAGCTCGCGACAGAAAGGTTAATTAATAACAAACGTCATTTAGTAAATGATAGGGTTTTTTGAAAAGCAAATTCTTTTCCGATATTTTACATGAAAGTAAACTTTGCATTGTTTGGAACTCTTTGTAGAAGAAATTATTTTAATCCCACAAAAATATATTTTGAGTTTATTCAAAATGGCAGCAAATCTGATAGAGTACTCTGGGCTTGAACATAGATTTCTCATTAAATTTTTGATATGGGAGAAGTACAAACTACGCAAAAATTTAAAGAAAAATGTGTATGGTGTACGAAGAAGCATGTTTTAGTAAAATGTTTAAAAATCGGATAAATGTCGGTTCTCCACAACAACCCTGCATAAAAAGACAGTTCATGAAGTTAAAGCACACTGACTCAATTTGGTTAAGAAACAGTTCCGGTGCAGCTGATAGTAAGGAAGGTTATACTGATATTATTCTGGGACATGGGAGGACACATTACTATTCATTTCCTTAGTAAATGTACAACTGTAAACATTGCTCCCTATTGTCAACTCCTTTGGCATTATTCACCTTACTCATTGAAGGATCTTTTTACAAAGCTATTTAAGTAAAACGAACGAATAATTTCTTGATTTTCTTTTCTAGTTTTTCATCTTATCGACGAATCAACTGAATAAATATGCATGCAAACCCATCTGCTTTTGTGAAGCTAAACGTTTTAGAAGTATTTAAGATGAAAGATATGAGGAAGAGGGGTTATAAATATGAAAATCTAAGAATTAAGATGCATAGTTAATTCTCCCTTTTCCCAACATGACACATGAATGATAGGTGCACACACACACACACACACACACACACACATATATTTAGTCATCAACAGACAGAGTGTTTCGATCTATCAGAACTCTTCAGTGTGGCTCGACACGCAGGACGCTCGAAGCCGGGATCGAAACCCATCCGACTTAACGTTAGACTAAGTCTCAGACCGCTCGGCCAACACGCGGACTACGTTAGCTAAGGGAATTGTTAAGGTATTTATGTAGCAGCAGCGTCCGTTTTTTTTTACATTTTTATACCCTATTGGCTACCAGAGTGCTCAATTCTTTCGATGAGCTTTGCATTGTGCGTGCGGCAACCGACAATTCCTTCGCCAGAGTGCTCAACCCCCATGGGGGAGCGTATATATTGTCATCCACAGACTGTTTGGTTCTATCAGAACTCTTCAGTGTGGCTAGACATGCAGGACGCTCGAAGCCGGGATCGAAACCCCTCTAACTTTACGTTAGACTAAGTCTCCGACCACTCGGCCAACAAGCGGACTACGTTGGCTA
>CAUZXS010002825.1:122500-140000 GCA_963585895.1 Sepioteuthis lessoniana
TGATAAATAACGTCTCCACTCCTATAGAACAAGCTTGATATTTGACAGAATAATGGAACTGGATTCTGTATGAAGTAAATTTATTTCCCTTCAATACTGAAGCAATTTTCTTCTATGATATTAAAAGTTAATTTTTCAACCGTTTTATAAAAGATTATATCAACATTTTCATTGCGTCAATGACGAATGTTTACTGATTACTTTTTAATCCAATTGTCCATACCAACTTCAACTTCGGAATCGGAGGAAAAATGCTGGCCTTTCAACGCTTCTTTCAGATTTGGAATAAACTAGAAGTATGGCAATGCTATATCGTGGTTGTGCGAAGAGTGTGCAACAAATGTCCCATTGTGATGTTGAATGACTACAAAGCGACTTTCATTTTTGTTACGCAAAGAGATGTTTTACTTCAGGTCTTTTTTTCTACTGATCCAAATAACAATTACCTTATATTTCATAGGTCTACAAAACTACATTTTGTATATATATATATATATATATATGCACAGAATAAAAGTTCTGAATTATCGGATTCCAAAAGAAAAAAATAGTTTTAAATAAGAAATCAGAACTGGTAGTAAGATGCTGGAATGAGGCTATTTACTTTCTCAGTTGGCACCAGATAAAAAATATTGGTCACATGAAATAATCTCCTGACTATTTATATTTTAAAATCCCTAACACATGATCAGTAGATCGTGAAGCTTAAAATAGTGAATTAAGGGATTCATTTCTCAATTTTCTTTTAATATCGTTGTTTTGGCTGAGCGATATTTTTTTCGTTGAACATTATGATTAGCTACTTTTATCACTGGCATTTTAGTTTTAAGTTGACGATATGATTTTTTTTAGTTTTGAAATAAACACTAATATTACTCATGTAAAATAATATATAATGTGTGTACGTGTGTGAATTTTTCTTGCTATTTAAGAGATTAATAAATGTTAATAGATTGGTTTTTAACATTAGTTAAGTAATTACGTCACATTCCCACCTACTAACGCGCAACTTAACAGAAAAGAGGGCTATAAAAATCACATTCATGCACATCCAATGGAAGGGCATATTAATCCTTTCAATATTACTCAGTCACAAAGGCATAGCACAAAACTCGTCTTAAAATAAATAAGTCATTAAAAATCTATATTTACAAATATTGTGGGGGCGTTCGTAGCGTAAAGGTTATTGTCGTACCAAAGGAACTCAGAAACTCACGTTCACATGTTGGACATGAATGTTTGCGTTTCACATAGATTTAATAAGCTTGGGAAAGGTATGAATTCAACTATTCTCTCCAGAGTTTTGTGAATAGTGGGAAAGATGGGCTCTTTGATGTTGGAATGATGATTGGTTTATGTAAAGTCTTAATTAAAATAAATATAATCATCATGTCGCGCGATCTGCACGGATATCCCTGACCCTCTCTCGCCACCCATCGCCACTCTATCGTTCGTTGCTTCCGGCAGGTCTTCAGGGTTGAAGAACTGCTTTATGTAGTTTCTAGCTGGTCGTCTTGCCTTTGCTCGTTCATGCGAAGGTGTCCACAGGAGTACGTCACTTATGAGTTCTTCCCTAGATCTCCAGCAGTGTCCCGGATGTCTGGTTTGTCTAACTTTGACAGTTTTCGTGATGGGTGGTAGGTGGCCGTACAGTTGCTGCTTTGTCGGGTGTTGCCTCCAGCCCTTGTTCAATATTGCTCGCAGCATTCTTGTGTAGGTGCCGTCAAGTTTTTTCTCCATACGTTTAGTTAGCATCTATATGGCAGTATCGACACGACCGCTACTTGGAACCAACTGCGTTTCATTTTATCGGTCAGGTCTAACGTCCATATGACCGACAGCCAATCGATAGCTGTCCATGCCATTGCTAGTTGCGTATTGATGTCTGTCGCGGTTGATGAGATACTTTCCGTGGTGGAGAGGTTGGGTACATTCAGACTTGGAACTTTTATTCTAAATAAATTGAACAACTAATAAACATTCAACACTAAACTACGCTTAAACAGTTACCATGCACTGAAAATGTTTTTTCTCATCATAAACGTATGAACATCCAAGGTTAAAATTTTATCGCAAGAAACATATTTGAAAAAGTGTTGTATAACCGTAATACAAATATAAGCGGAAGCATAATTTACGAACTTCAATGAACGAACAAACACACTTCTTTATAAAAATATATCCCTCACTCTTTATTCTCGAAAGGGTTGATGTTTCTGTGGTGTATGAGAGATGGTTGGAGAGACATATACTAAGAGAGAGGACCACTTGCAAGCTCGTCAGAGACGTCTCTGATCGGCTGCGTGTCACTTGCTCGATTGCGATTCTCTGCCTCTGTCTAAATTTCACCGCGTGGTTCTTATCTCGTGGTCTCCTTCCAGTTACACACCAGTTCGACCTGAGTGCCCTGATCGTGCTCTCCTGCTTACTAATCACAACGTGACAGCTTGTCACAGCACATGGGGTCACTAGGAACAAACCAAAAATCCATGGCATATGTTATATAACAAAAGCGAATACATTTGAGTTCCGCTGAATTTTTAAAAAAATCTCAAGGTGACCTTTGAAAATCACCAATGAAAGTTGGAGTCCTTGAGAAGGAAATTTTGGACTATTTCTTTAATGAAACCAAACCAATCATTCGTTGTCTTTTACGAAGAAGTGAGGCGATAACTATGGACACACACGTGGAGTCAAATTTTTAACTATTGGTTTATATATATATATATATATATGATCACAGAATGAACAAATTTTTTAAAAGACGTATTGCAAAAAATAAAATGTGATCAATAACGGGTGTAACCTTGTTCACTTTAGTGGCCTCATTACTGTCAGATTCATACAATTGTTTTGATGAAGTAAGAAAAAATTCAACCTACAACAGGCGACAGCCAAAGAGGGGTAAATACAATTGTTTATCTTAAGCTATATTCATATGAAATTTGGTAATTTTTTAATGATTTACATTAGAATTTCACCATTATTTTCGGAAATTATTCAACTTAATGTTTACGTAATTAAAAAGAAACTGTTTAAAAGTCTAAAACCTTTAAGATAAGTTTCTTTTAATTTCATTTTGTGATTTCTCTTTTCGATTTGTTACATTGTGTGAGCTTACAGTGTAGAAAGTGAAACCTCTTTAATACGAAGAATGAACGATCTATTCAGCATTCATAGCATTTAATGGATTCTGCTTAACCAAACCGGAGTCAGCCTTACCCATCGCCTGAACTTTTCTCGCAGACACTAGCGAGTTCATTTCCTGGTTACCTTAGGCTCCGTTCCACTCAGTAATTCAGGCATAATTCAATTTCACGTCGGTAGAGTATTTAACTAACATGTCAATAGATTCCTTCCCTAAATGCAATAGAAAACTACGTTTGCAAATTTAGTGTTGGCTTAATATTTACTGATCAGAATTCTTTTGGTGAGACTGAGGACGTGCTGTCTGAAACTGTACTTAGAGGGAGTCCCTTTTATTTTCCACTTTCGATTGAGGAAATGAGCAAATGGAAAGGCGGGAAACATTAAACAAAACAAAACAAAAAAAGACATCTTGAATTTCGAAAGAATCGACAGTTTAAACAGTAATTTTCGGTGTGATCATTGTTATTAAAAGTTGAATTTTTTTATTAATCTTTATCAGAGAGATCATATATATATATATATATATATATATATATATATATTGTGTGTGTGTGTGTGTGCATGCGTGTTACTCTAGCACAATGTTGACAGAGGCTAAGGTGCTGAACTATGAGTCAGTCGCTCTATTACGTTTACTTTCGAACGAATGCCATGGGGGGGGGCGTGGAATTCCTTATACCTACCCTAGTTATGTGTTAGATTGTACCATCACTGCTTTTCTATAAGGATGGCTTTAACATAAAATAACTCATGGAAGCTGATATTTCAGTGAACAAAACAACCAGATAATGCTAAATCTAACACAGAAAAATAGCACGTTGTCGCATGAGTTTTCGTCGCGCGATAGAGTCAAAATTATATAACATAGAGAATAAACCAATTTTTTTATCCAGACTTTTATGTGGCCGATATTTGTACCGCAACTTAGAAATACAAATACGCAGACGAGCTTAATTCTGGATGGGGAATTCCCATTTCTGCACCCTTTCATGTTTTTCTTATTAGTTTCAACAGGTGGTTTCTAACTGAAGTTTGAAGGGCAACAAGGTCTCTCCGGTCATCAGGTCTCTCCCTAAATTTCTTGCCGATCTTAATACTGCTTTAATATGCATGGTCTCACTCTTATCTCTACCTCATTTTTTCCTGGGCTTTGGGGGGACCGTTTGAAGGGCAACAACTACAATTAGTACCACCGTCGCCTTCACCTATATATCCTTCTAAAATTCGGCAAGATGTTGTTGTTTCTCTTATTATTATTCACTCATTAGAGCTTTTCACATTAGCGTTAGCCGATGGTTTTTCACTGGAGTCTGAGTGACAGTAAGTCTCCTCAAGTCTCCAGCCCTCTTCTCAGTATTCGGGCCGTTCTCAATAATGCTGTTGTTTGGATGGTCTCCACTCGTCCGCCAACTTCCAAGTCCTCCAGTCCCTTTAGTAATCCTTTTGTTACTGTTCCAAACGCACCAATTACAATTGGTATAATTGTCACCTGCATGTTCCACAGTTTTTTTAATTCCCTAGCAAGGTCGAGGTACTTATCCTTCTTTTCACATTATTTCAGTTTTATTCTGTGATTAGCCGGGACAGCAAAGTCGACTATTTTGCAAGTTCTCTTTTCTTTGTTGATTATTATTTAGTCTGGTCTTCTGGTCGGGATTAGGTGATCCGTTTGTATGTTAAAGTCCCATTGGAGTTTATGTGTGTCATTTTCTAGGATAGGTGCTGGGTTGTGCATATACCATTTGTTAGAATGGTCAAATTTAAAATTCTTGCACATTTCCCAATGGATCACCTTGCCGACCCAGTCGTGTCCCGCCTTATGCTCCCACTGTGCTAATTTGCTGCATTCGCTTAAAATAATAATAATTATTATTATTATTTACTCCTTGAGTTTTCTCATCAGTTTTAGCTGATAGTTTCCCACTGGAGTTTGAGTGACAGCAAGTCTCCAGAACTCGTCTCAGTATTCTGGCCGTTCTCAATAATGCTGTAGTTTGGGTGGTCTCCACTTGTACTCCAACTTCCAAGCCCTCCAGTCCCTTGAATAATCCTTTAGTTACTGCACCAAAAGCACCGATTACGATTGGTATAATTGTCACCTTCATGTTCCATTTTTTAAAAAAATTCCGTACCAATGTTGAGGTACTTATCCTTCTTTTCATATTCTTTCAGTTTTAGTCTGTGGTCAGCCGGGACAGCAAAGTCGACAATTTTGCCAATTATTATTTTTTATTATTATTTCACTTTTTAAGAGTTTTTCCTACCAGCGTTTGCTGGTAGTCTTTCTCGGAAGCCTGAATCAGAACAAGTTTCCAGAAGTCTTCTCACTATTCTAATCAATCACCACATTGTTATGGTCCAGATAGTCTGGATTCTCCATCTGATTTCCAATTCCTCCAGTCTTTTCCCACAAGCCTTCAAAGACCGTTCCAAGTGCTTTTATTACAATTAGTGTCAACCGTCATCCCCATGTTCCACAGCTTTTTTAGTTTTCTAACAAGTATTTATCTGTGTTTTCGCTCTGTGGGCCACCGGAACGACAAAATCCACTAGACGACGAGTTCTTGTTTCTACATTGTAGTAGTGTTCATTAAGAGATTACAGTATTTTACTGCTATTTTTTTCCCATGAGCCCAAAGTCGAGGAGTCCTCAGGTATATGGAGATCAGGGATTTAATGATAAATAGTCTTGATTGGCGTTTGCACTCACCTCACACATTATGATTTATTTAAGGGAGACGTGTATTAAATACTAATTATTGCGTCTTTCCGGTTATTTATTTGAGTCAATATTACTTATTATTTTTATAAAGCAACAGTCTGAAAGAAAATCCTGTTTGAGAAGGTACTGTTTCTTCAATGTCTTACGTTGACTTAGTCTCATGAACAAAACATTATTTTTACTCGTGCGGCTTAAGAGAATTAACATTAAATAGGACCCAACGTTAATGCACACTTAAAAGATGAAATTATTTAAACCCAATATGAATATGAAGTGCCTCTGTGTGTGTGTATATATATATATATATATATATATATATATATATATATATATATAATGATCAAGTTGCGCAGCTAACATGGATTTCCCTGACACTCTCGCCATTTGTCCCTATCATTCATCGATCCCTGCAGGTCTTCGAGACCATATCTTGTCCGCACGAGAGCTTACAAACAACTGCTCTGTACGGATACACGCAGCAAGATATTCTTTATACAAGTTTAGTTAAAAACCACTGAATTTTCCTTTTTATGTTCCTAAGATGTTTTGGCTTTTTTCAAGTTTTCTTGCTTGTTTATCAGTATCAGGGTCCAATTGATACAGAAGCCGCCCCAAGTAATACTCTCCAGCACTTTTGATCATATCATCTTCAGTGGGTTTTTTTTCTGCAGGTATTGTTTATTATTGTAGATTTTAGGTGAGATATTAATTTTGTTCAAAGGGTTTATTATCGGTGGAGTGTTTTTGTTATATTTGTACCAGTGTTGAATGCTATTGTATTTATATTTGAGTGTTTATTTATCAAGTAATCCAATGTAATAAAAAAAATTTTTCACAGAGCTTTATGGTTTATATAACTAATTATAATAATCCTTAATAAATAATAGAACAGTTTTATTTGATCCTTTGATGGGACTCTAACAGGTACTACCAATCCGAGTAACAAAGGATCTGGTAGTAATGGCAATGAAAGAGTAATCTACACTCCTCAAAGCTACAAGAGAGGAAACTCACTATCAGACTCAATTTAATGCTAAATCCATGACACTTGCTGAAGGTGGGTGTAACCATATTCATTAAAAAGTTACCTTTAGTTCTGTTCTCAAGCGTTTTGAGGATTTATAGGCGTTTTTGTCGTTATTTTTACGATGATTTAGGTGTTTTTTGTGAGGATTATTCGTTTTTCAAATGTGAATTCTTCTCTATTATTACGGTGTATTGTACTTATAAGTTGTTTGATAGAAATGGTAGAAGAGATAGGTAAAAAAAACTAGTACAAATATACTAAACGTTTTTAACAACTAACATATCAACTAACGTCCCCCCCACCAATAATAAACTCTTCCAAAAAATAAATATCTCACCTATACAAGACACAAACAAAAAAAAAAGAAAATTTATTGAAGACGATCAATCGGTATGATCCCAATGTCTTGAGAGCAGAACTAATGAACTATCTTTTTTAATGAAATGAGGCATCTTAAAGCTACCAGCATACCAGTAATAATAGGAACACTGGGTATGATCAAGAAAGATTCAGCCCCGTCGGTTGGGGCAGTACAATATACCGACTGCATTTCTGCATAGGAGTAAGACCTCCCCAACGAGTGTCTGGGCTACGGCCTTGCTCTCGGACCCACCTTAAAAAGGCCTTGTGTCTCACTCGCTCGTTTTGCGGGGTGCACGATAAATACCATACTTGGTATAATAATAAGCAATTTGATGGTGAGGCCCTTATTATGCTAGAGCTTTGGGGAATGCAGAGTACCCCTTCATTACCATCGCTCCTATGTCCACTCTGGCTCCGAGTCGTAGCACCTGATAGGGTTTTATCTATGGGATTAATAGAACTGTTTGACATTTACACACTGAGTACAAACAAATGACTGATGTTAAATTGAATTGTTGATGCATAGCAATTCTTGGAACTATTTAACTATGTGCAAAAAATGAGATCAGACTCGTTTGAAATGTCATTAACAAAATGTTTACGAATCATATATATTTATTATATATGAATTAAAAGGATTCGGTATTAGATAACACACAAGGGCTGATATGCGATAAAACCAAACCAAGAAAACGTCAGATAAACGCATTAACAAGATACCAAGCCGTCCCAACCAACATGAAGTACAAAATAATGCTCTTAGCGGAACTGTTAATCTTCAGAGAGTACTATCAATGGGAATGAAAAATAACACCTAAAAGAGTCGTAAAAAAAACAGAAAAAAAAAGAATGGGTGTAATCACTATCTTCTTCCTCAGGCTAGGTCTTGGGTAAAAACCCGGTGAAGGATTGTTGGAAACCAAAAGTAAAGCTGAAAGTATAATAATAATAATACGGTTAATCACAGAATAAGCAAATCCAGCAAACTGACACAAAAGGAATACAAGACTTGGCATGACGAGAGTGGAAAGGTGATCCATTGGGGATTGTGCAAGAGATTAACATTTGACCCTATTAATAAATGGTATATGATCAAACCAGAATCTGAGAAAATTAAATCTAAAGAATAAAGCACAAGTGTGCATTTTTATGGATATGCACAAGTGTGGGTGTGTGCATGTTTGTAAGTATATGCATTTGTTAGAGTTAATTTTAAACGATAAGTATGTTTTTTTCTTGTCAGACAATTACACAATTTTTCTCTGCTATATTTTTAGGTTTTTATTTATTTATGAGTGTAGACATCTTCTCTGGAAAAAAAATTAAAGCAATGGCTACCGAATTGGCTTTGATATCGGCTTTTTTTTTTCAAAACTAAAAGTGAATACTAAAAAGATAAATTTTATGTTCAGACATCGTTTGAAAAAATATCACATTAAGATATTGAAATGTATGCAATGCCTTACTTATCCTTGGACTGTGTCTATAGGTTTTTATCATACATCTGAGATATACGTCGTCCGGTGAATGAGGTAAATTAGTTCCAGTTCACATTCACACAAACACACACACACTCATATACATATAATACTTATGTATGTGTGTTATGTCACTCTCATAAACTTAAGAAAATGTAATAATGTGCATTCGTATATGCATGACTCTCCCTCTCTCTTTCTCTCACGTGTATGTACATTTGTGACAGCGTTAAGTGACTGTTATAAATTAAAGAAAATGTAGTCATTCATAATCCTACATATATTCATTAAACCGTATTATATATAGATATATAAAACTATTCTTAAACTCGTTCTGCTTGTATGTATGAGTGCATGTGAACATGCAGATTTATATATTTAGAGCAATGTACACACACACACACATGCTCGCGCGCGGATATATATATATATATAAAATATATATGTATAAAAGCACATACATTTAAATGTATAGATTCATTTGATATAACCGCTTATCTATGCACATGCAGGCTCATACAGAGAAATGCATATCATGAAAACGACTTATTTTATAAGCTCATAAACGTCAAGAACTGCGTATGTAAATTCTGTAAGTCCTCGGTGAAATTAGCGTCTATCTTAAATATCAGAATTCAAAATTGGCTCTGAATTCAAATGAAAAGCTGACTGGCCTTATCGAAGGTAAATTGAGGAATATTTATAACCATTCACTGCTTGATTGGCTTGAATCGGTGCAGACATGAATATACTCACAATTACACGCACACTTTTCTAGGTCTATGTGTGTGATTGCAGTCTCTCTCTCTCTCTATATATATATATATATATATATGTGTGTGTGTGTGTGGGATGCAAAGAGTGAGACACAAGGTTCATAAACTGATCATCTATAGAAACTAACCATTCGAGAATAACTAAAGACTTTTCAGGATTTTATCAAAATTCCTCTCATTATCAGTGGTATACACCATTCAAATCATATCCATGAAGGATTGAATTGGTTGCAGCAAACACCACCAAATTTATCTTGACTTACCCACCTGAACTCCATTGGCTCAGAAAGTGTAAAATGACAAATATCTTCTCTAGTTTTTCAAGCACCTTGCTACAATCCGGTCACTAGTTGTAGTAAAACTTTTAGGGTTGTTTCTGTCCTCCCTTTATTCCCTGATTAACCCTCTAGGCAGTGGGGCGGGGCTCGAACATGGTGTAGATCCAGGGCCCCCCTGCTCCTTCAGGTTATCTTGTTGGTTTAGCTTGAGATCGTAAGGGTCTCCGCTCAGGTATCTTGAAATATATATCAATGAAGACAATACACATCAACTCATTTATTTGAAAATATTTTAAAATCTTCGTCTGATGTAAAGCCACATGGGAAAATTGTTATGCCTCCATTTTTCAGATAGCTTGAAAATTGATTCTTGACTTGTTTCAATTATTTCACTCCTACCAAATACGGAATTATTTCGTTCATTAGAAAATCCTTCTTTCTGTTTACTCCAACTCACTCTCTGTCTCTCTCTCTCTCCAAACAAATAATAATACATATATATTTAGTTCTTCATACATGATGGATTGTAATCATATTTGTTATTACAGCAAATTATGTATTTACCTAACCCATCCGCTATGGATAGGATGTGATAGAATGGCAATTTTTAGGTAATGTACAGTTGGCTTGAATTCCGAGATTTCCTTCCCCTAATCTACTTTCCAAAACAAGACAAAAGAATCCAGTCAATCCTAAAATTTATCCATAACAAGAAGAAACGATGGATACATATATATTACTACCCAGAAAATGTACGGTTGTAACATCACCATGAGAAAAGTGACGAACGCACAAAACCTCCGCCTTTGTTCGCTAACACAAAAGTTTATTCACTAAATCTTGTTTTGGCTGTCGTCGGGGGGAAAGGAACAGAGTTGACCGAGAAACAAGTCGTGAGGAGAGAGAGAAAGGAAAGAGGGTAGACACAGACTTGAACTATCTTACCGGTTTCGTGTTGAACTTCCAACGCGCTTGGTTTCGTCGTCACAGCAGCACTTGTGGTGTGAGACCCCTTTTTGGAGCTTATACCAAAATGAGGCTCATAATTTTCGTCTCTCTTTACATCGTCTCAGGCTAGTTTTCAACTATAGACCTTACCTCGTCGCGTATCCCAGCCAACTAACGCTTTTCCTGTCTCCTATCTTGCACCAGCTACACTAATGGTCTTTTTTTGTCCGAGTTCGTTTCAACAAATCAGAATCGTTGTCAATTTGCGGCTGAGACGTTTCCACTTTTAACCCGAGCGTCCCTAATTATTTTACACATGCCTTTCACATGATCTTCAGCGCGAAATGAAACACAAACAGCTTTGTCCAGAATGTAAAATCGGGTCATCGATCAATGCCTGATAATATCCGTTTTGATTGTATGATATTCAACAAGAAATAATTGCATACATTAACACCAGTAGTCCGTAGTCGAGAGCAACCAAAAGGCACCCTTTTCAATAGCTACTACAGAGAGGTGTAGGGGAGGACGCTACTCTTTCCCTGGATTTCTCCATTTTACCCTTGATACGTACCATATATAAAGTCTTTGGTATGACGCAACCTAGGATTGAATCAAGGTCTCCTGGGCCATTGACGAACACTCTACCCACCAGGCCAATGAGCCGGATTATTTATTAGCCTAATGAGCAGAGTGATTGCCAATGGTCCGGGATACCGGGGTTCAATCTCAGGTCGCGTCATACCAAAGACTCAAAAATGGCACTTTATTCTGCCTTGCTTAACACTCAGCATTATAAGACAGGGATGAAAGGTAAAGTGGAGCAATCTTGGGAAAAGAGTAGCGCCCTCCCCTTCAGCTAGGTGTAGTCGCTATTGAAAAGGGAACCTTCGGGTCACCCTCGACGAAGGTCGCCATGTTTACTTAACACCTTTAAGTAGCAATAATCATTCAACCCAATCCATGCTAAATTGCCTGGAGAAGTCAGCTGGAGGCATTAGCTTCTACGTGAATGCAACACAAACGAATTACATGTGTTTTAAACGAAGGGCCCTCTCCACTGTAAATGGCGGTTCTCTGAAATTAGTAGACAAGTTCGCGTACCTCGGTAGTAGTATCTTATCTACAGAAAGCACTAATAATATACGCCTAGCAAAAGCGTGGAGAGCTATCAATTATATGGAAGTCTTATCTATTCGATAAATTAAACTGAATTTCTTCCAAGCTGCAGTTGTGTCAATAATATATGAATGCACAACATGGATGCTGACAAAACTCAGAAAAAGCTCGATGAGAACTGCATAAGAATGCTATGAGTTATACTAAACAAATCTCGGAAGCAACACCCGACGAAACCTCAGTTGTACGGCCACTTCTCATCTTTAAAACCTTCCAAGTAAGACGAAAAAGACATGTGGGACACGGCTGGAGGACACAGAATATAGTTTGGAAAACCTGCCAGGATTGATGAATGATAAGGACGAATGGATGTGCCCGTGATGTAATGGTTATCGTCGTAGGAAATGGACACGGCGACACGAGTTCAAATCCTGGACGAGATTGATCATCTTTCACATAGCACTAATACCTTTGGGAAAGGTATGAATCCAATTATTCTCCCTCCAGCTATGCGTAAATAGTAGGGCAGACTGAGTTCTTCAGCCTTGGTGAGGCAACTAGTCTAGGAGAAGGAAAACTCTGAATTTAAACCTGTTAAACTCCGCTTAAAAATTGACCTTGTGTTATATCCTGTCCGAGCGGAGGGGTTGGTAAATATGATAAGGACGAATGGGGGGTGGGAGAGAGTCCGGGAAATCTGAGCAAACAGCACAACTTCATGATGATATATATATCAATACACTTAACTCATTAACTGCCTCCCTGTCATCTATGAAATCTTTTCTGACACTTGAATCTAAAAGGTATTATAACTAAGAACTCTTCAGAATTTTAAGAATATTCAGTAGGTCTTTAGAAAATTTTCCTATACTTCGTTTCATGTGAGGAATAAAATATTGTTTTTCTTTAGATATACGCAACTGTACTAGTATCTTAATTTTTCTTGTTTGAAATTTTATAAGTTTCTAATATTGGTTCTTGCAACATTCCAATCTTGATTCTTTTATATTTTAGAGAAAATTATTAAATATAAAAGAAAAGTGAGAAAAGGAGGACGTATATTAGTCGGTTATTTATTTTTTAGGAGCAATCAAAAACATTATACGTTTTGCCAAAAGATAACTGTTACTTTAAAAGAGAAAACATAATAAAAATCTTCAATTACTTAAGAGATGAGATAGGACATGAAAGAAATTGGACTAAAAATACAAATTTTGTGTCTAAAATATGCTTTTTGATATAATTCATTTTGACTTATGGCATTGTATATTTCTGCAATTGATATTTGTATTTCAATCGAATTTATCTTTTGTAATGGTCGACACAAAAGAGACAGACAATATTATCTTTTAAAATTGTTTTCACGTTGCACAAATAAAAGCGAAATAGGTAGATTAGGAAATTTATGAAAGCTTTTAACATTGTCTCAATTCCCCTCCAAATTCAAATTGAAACAATAAGCAGGGTCTACGTTTATTTTCAAAATCCTGTCTGATATATTTTCATAAAAATAGATTAATCTGTAAGTTAACATTTTTATCGGGTGTTTTCGTATTTTTCTTCATCTCATGTATAAACAGATTATGAAACAGAGGAATGGTCGAGGTTTTATGCCTTGTATTTATGGTCTCTATACAATGTATTTATCTACATCATATGTGTGTCAAAATTGGACAGTTCCAGCAAAAGAAATGTTTTTAAGTTCACTTTCCATGTTTAATTAGAATCTATGGAGCCTGAAACCAAGTAACTGTCACTGCTCTCCTGCCGTCAAAGCCTGTAGATATTTACGACGCTGGGGAAAATAATAACGCATCCATTGAATCATCTGCGAGAACTTGTTGCTCATTCCCACATTTCATTAGACTCTCTATGTATACTCTATTATTAGAGCCTAGTCTGACAAAAGGACATGATAATGTGAAGCCAAATAAGAATTTAACTCATTCCCTATGACCATTGATTGTAAATAAGTACTAAAAATGATTATTAGATTATATGATAATTTAGTTAAGTCTTTTCATCTCATTTCCAATTAATAAACAAGCATGACATTAAAATTCAAAAGAAATCACGATTAATATTCTATAAAGCAATTAAATTTTTTCTCAAACATTTTATGGGAATCAGTTTTCATTATCCTTAAGAATACAAAACAAATAAATGAATAGAAATCCCCACTCTCTCTCTCTCTCTCTCTCTCTCTCTCTCAGTCGGTCTTTGGACCTGGAGGCGTGACTGGTTCAATTTTATTGTTCTTGCGTATGAGAAAAGTGCGTAGAAATGTGCTCGATGTTATAACAGAGCAGTTATAAAATATTCAACATTCTAATTGTGAACTCTTGAAGTCCGTTAATTGAAGTTTCATGTTGGGCACACAATCTTTAGACGAAAATAAATTATCAGACCGAATAATATATATATATATATATATATATATATATATATATATATATATATATATATATATACACACACACACACACACACACACACACACAAACGTGTGTAGATTTAAATATAATTGTAAATCTCACCAGAAATTTTAATGAAAAAAAAACCAGTCTGCTATTGCATTTTGAACATATTTTAGAACTTACGACTAATACCATAAATGTAGCCTCTTTGCTTTTAAAACTTCAAGTGGCTGTTTGAAAAAGGCCCATGTGATTAATGATATAAAACGTTGAAAGTTTTCAGTTAATATTAGAAATATCCCATTTGTAATATTTACAGCTCCTTACAAATGTTTATAAGTTTATTAGGTTAGCACGAACCATCTTTTTCCTGCTTTTTTATACTTTGATAAGCAACCTGCAACAAGTGCCAAATTAACAGCTATGGTGCTGTGATTCCTCTTGGGGTGATTGTAGTGTAATGGTTATCGTTGTTAGAAATAAACACGGCAAAACGATTTCAAATCCTAGACAAGACTATTAGCACTTCACTTGGAAAAGGTATGAACCCAACTGTTATCACTCCAGCAATGGGTAAATAGTAAGGAAGACTGGTCTGTTTAACCTTGCTATGGCAACTAATCTAGGGAAACGAAAAGTCTGAATCAAAACATGTAAAATTGCACTGAAAATTTGAGTGTGTCACATCCTGCTTGTGCGAAAGAGTAGGTAAATATATATGTCATTGTTTATAAGCAGGTAAACAGAAATAGTTTATTTTGGTGTATTGGATATAATAGCTAAATTATTTGGATCAGAAGACTAAGTGCGAATATTTGCAAAATGTAAGGACTTGTTTGTTATACACGTAAAGTTGTGGTAAATACCTAAAAGCAATAGTCTGAGAAAAGGTAAAACAAAATCTATCTATCTATCATAATATGTTTTTTTGAGACGGGAAGCAAATGGCCGTACAGCTGTTTTGTGGGGTGTTGCTTCCAGGATTTGTTCAAAATAGCTCGTAAACGCATAGAGAAAAATACAAATGCGAGTAGAAACGGTAACGTTTTTATTTTGCCTTTAGGATAAGATTTAACATCTCTTCCTAACACTTTTCCAAGAAGCTTTTGTTTGGTATTTCCCAGGGGTGAAATGACTTGTATTTCTTTTCTATTTCCCCACCCCGTATTTTTGTAGTGTGTACAGGACATAGCTTCAAATCTGATACTGTGTGATGCGATGAAACTATAAATGGACACTTCATTATTTATATTTTATTGTTCTGAAACAATTTCAAAATGTTTAGTTTTATGTTATAAACAAATTAGGCGATATAATCTTCCAAGATTCTATGTTCTTTTCCATCTTAAATTTTAAATCTGTTTTGAAAAATCCTGTCGCCGTTGAAGACTTAATGCATATTTTTAGCGATGTTCATTTTCATTGAAAGTCTTTGTTAACTGCATTATATTAATAACCCTATTGCTATCATGAATTTAGTTTAGATTTAGAAGAGATTATTAAAAGATGAAATATGTGTAGCAGCTAGAAAAAATATCGGACAGATGACATGTGTAAATTCTTAGTAGAATTCTTATATGAATATTAACATAGATGCTTGAGATTTCTTGATATTTATCGACCTAAAAATACATAATTTTTTTAAAAAATTGTTAACTGAAGAGGAATGATTAGAGACAGAATGGACATCGCTATATATGAAAAATAGTCGAGTTAAGTCGTTTTATCATTTTTAGTAGAATAAAAAAAATCGTATACTGGATTAGCATTCTATGAAAAGAACAATAGTAAATCATCCTTATATAAAAATGTCAGATGATGAGGATTGTGATAAACCTTTTTAAAATCTTGTGTTGGAATTGAGGAAATAAAAATTAGTCATTTAAAACGTCGTAATTTTGAGGTGAAAATAATTTGTGTGAGAGAGAGATTATTGTAATAATGTAGTTAAATTGTTAAAATCGTAAAAAGTAAAGATAAATCTAAACTAAGCTTAGTTATACTCTCTTAAAAGTTTCCTTCTATGGCCAATAAGCTCTATATTCTGTCTCATCCTATTTATATTATTTATAGTAAGTAGGTAGGTAAATAAAGTTGGCGACCGTAGTCGAGGGAGACCACAAGGCTCCCTTTTCAATAGCTACGACACCGAAGTGTAGGAAAGGGCGCAATTTTTTTTCCTGGATTGCTCCACTTTACCCTTTATACGTACCTTATATTGCTGAGGAGGTATCAAGTACCATTTTTAAAGTCTTTCGTATGACGCGACCAGGGATTGAACCCTGGTCTCCCGGACAACTGGCGAAATTCTAAATAAATAAATATGAAGAAGTAATACATAATTATTAACTAATATTTTCCTATCTTGAAAAATTATAACACAATTGCAAGTCCTCGCACTATTGATATCAAATTAGACGGTAAATTGCATTCTTGCCTCAGAAAACTTCACGGCAATTGTACCAAATTGTTTCATTATTAAGTGAGATTTTTTGCTGTGTTATAACAAATGCTGCAAAAACAAACTATAAAGAGAACTATATTGAAATGGAATGTTAGAATTAGTTGCAGTGTCTTGTTTTATGCAATCTTCATTGTGAGCTCCACAAAATATGTCCTTGAGCCAGATCTGGCTTATTTAAATTACACATCACCAAACATGATAGCTATCTCTTAAAATATTCGTTGATTATGAAAAAACAAAACATACACACAATAAAAAAAGAAAATTCACTTACATATAATGTTAATTATATAACACATAAGTTTTTGATTGCTTGTTACCTGGCGACAAGTTGATTCTTGGAATAAGGTCGTTTGGTGAGTGAAGAAAAGTCGACCGAGAAGATCTTGATGTTACATGGATGGTGGGAATTTAGCGTGAAGGAAGCAAATCAACACGAAACGTTGATGTTTATCTATTTAGCATTCATTGAAAAGGTAGAATTCTAGAGTCATAGGCAGTAGGGATGAAACCTAGTTTCTACAGTTACTCGAGATGGATGTACCATAGCCAGATACGGATATGCGAAATGGACATATAATGTTCATATATATATACATAGAACATAGGAATCTCGAAACACGAAAAACACGTAACGACTTCTTAGTTTAGGTACGAAACCTTTTATTACCTTTGAGTTAAAGGTTTCGACATAAGGAAGAGAGATGCACAATCTTTCTAAGATGACTTTTCCATCTGCCCCCCCCCATCACGTGCGA
>CAUZXS010002826.1:0-17712 GCA_963585895.1 Sepioteuthis lessoniana
GTAATATTTAGTTCTTTATTCATTCTGAAAACGTTTTGAGTTTTTTTTTCTGCATTTTAACAATTAAGGAAATATATGAAATAATGGTGAAAATTCAAAAAGATATAAAGAGAGATAAAGGGTCTTAAGATCAAGAGGTATACAAGGAAAGAAAAGGGATTGGAACAGATATAGGTTTGAATGATGGTGGTAGGGGTTATTGGTTTTGACTGTGTCCAACTGAGTAGATGGTCCAAACTAGATGGCATAAAGTATATCAGGTTTTATCTGAGATTTGACCAGACAGAGTTGGGTTAGATTCAGTCAGAAAGAGGAAAAAATGAGGAGGGGAGAGGTTTTGAGAAAGATAGAAATTAAGGGGATGGATGGAGGAGATCAGAGGTTCAGGCGTATGCCGTTTCATCAAAGGCATTGACTCTAATGGAAGATCTAAATAGAAAAGAAAAAGGAAAAAGAAAAACTCGTCTATAATACCGTACTATTGAGAAAAATCCCTTAGTTTTTGCTTTAAAATTTTGCAATTTTTTTAAAACCGGAAAATATATGCACATTCATGGATACGAACGCTCATGCATACACACAAACACCGAAAACACTCTTGTAAAGAATTTTTTCAAAAAAAATCTAGAGTGACCAAAGTTTTTTTTTTTAATTTTATGGACAATTAACTCCAACTGAACAATCACAGACACAATTCCAAGAATTAAAAGAATTACAACCATATCAAAACAGTAGATACAAAAAATACCCAAAGGGGATGCTTTTCATTTTGAAGTATATATATATATATATATATACAGAATTAATAAGTCTTTAAAAAATATCAGTGTAAAGATGTTAGAAAAGCAGGGTTCAGTAACTCATTCTCTGGTTGCCACTTTACGAGAAATTTCATATCGTTACCTTTCGTGGGAAAAACCTTTCATTATTAGAAGTGAACTCTCTTTCTCTCTCTCTCTCTCTCTCTCATATACACACACACACACACACTCTCTCTCTCTCTTTCTCTCTCTTTCTATATATATATATATATATATATATTATCCAACGCCAAATCAGCTGATGGTGGGAATGATTCTATTTTAGGATTTTCATTCTTCAATATCCATGTAATTCACAATCCCATGAAGAGCTCAGTGTTAAAGAATGATAAATTAAAATACAGAGCAAATAATTCCATAAAAAGGAAATCTTTAAAAAATAACTCATATTTTTGTAATATCTATTTCAGCGGGTCTTATATGTTTTTAAAATGTTAGACCGGCAACTTCAGACAAAGAATTTATTTGTCTGAAGATGCAGATCCAACATTTCAAAAAGCATATTAAAAAAGCATTATTACAAAAAAATATGAACAATTTTTAAAGGTTCTTCTTTTACATATATATATATATATATATATATGTGTGTGTGTGTGTGTGTGTGTGTGTGTGTGTGTGTGAAATTGCAGGTACAAAAATGAACTTAATTTACAAGAAAAGTGTCTCATTCACTACTTGGACGCTAACTAAACGGCTGGAGATGAAGCTAGACGGCAATTACACAAGGATGCTGCGAGCAATATTGAACAAGTCCTGGGGGCAACACCCCACAAGGCACCAAATATACGGCCACCTACCTCCCATCACGAAAACTATCCAACTTAGACGAACTAGACATGCAGGTCTCTGCTGGAGAAGCAGGGACGAGCTCATAAGTGATGTACTCCTATGGACCCCCACATATGGCCGGGCAAAAGCAGGACGACCAGCTCGAAAATACATTCAGCAGCTATGTGAGGATACCAGATGTAGCCCTGAAGACCAGCCAGAGGCGATGAACGATAGGGAGAAGTGGCGAGAGAGGGTCAGGGATATCCGTGCTTGCGGCACGATATGATGATGATCAAATAACAGTGAAAATAGACTAGATTCAACCAAAATCTATTTTTGTGAAGCACTTGGCTCTTTGATACAAATTTGTCCTAATCCCAAATTGTCCTTGCAAACTAGACGCTACGAGATTAATTATATTAGGGAAGTAGAATATAATAGCTGAATGCAACCTCAAATTGAATAAAAAATAAATCATCAGAAGAGTAATGCAGATATAAAGAAGTATCAACATCATACAGATAGTATTTATCAGAGAAACAGTGAATAAAACCATCCCCTAAAGAAAATCAGTAGGTACCTAACAGTATACACGAAACCAAAATTCACATTTGAAATTTATGGCCTGACAATTTGAGAATCAGGAGATTAATAAATTAAATGATTTAAATCTATTACGAAGATCAAAAATGTGTTCATCACATTTTTTAGGTGCCCGTGGTGTAGTCGTTATCGCCGTAGGAAATGAACACGGCGATACGAGTTCAAATCCTGGACGATACTGATTACATTTCACATAGCACTAATACCCTTGGGAAAGGTATGAATCCAATTATTCTCCCTCCACCTATGGGTAAATAATAGGACAGACTAGGTTCTTCAGCCTTGGTTAGGCAACTAGTCTAGGAGAAGGAAAACTCTGAATTCAAACCTGTTAAACTCCGCTTAAAAATTGACCTTGTGTCATATCCTGCCCGAGCGGAGGGGTTGGTAAATAGCATCACATCTTTTAGATCCGCTTACATATTGTAACTCGTTACAAGCGTGTTAATATATACGTGCTGTATCTTTGTTTACTTTAAGAATTAATGATTAAAATGTTTCAAGGAAAATATTCAAATGGGATAATAAATAAAGTTAGTGACGGAAGTCGAGGGCGACCCGATGGCTCCCTTTTAAATAACTACTACACCGAGGTGTAGTGGTGGGCACTACTCCTTTCTCTGGATTTTTCCACTTACCCTTAATCCATACCTTATGATGCTGAGTGTTAAGCAAGGAAATAATAATCATTACTTATTTACTTGATGCTGCCCCTAAGCCGTGGATTGATAATCATTGCGCATAACCAGCTGAATAAATGCATGATTCTTTTAAATATTAAATGATCATTGTCTAGAGTTATACTTATAAAATTCTAAGCAGTTTTTGATCTTTTATATATATATATATACTTATATATTGGAAATTGGCATAATGTTTAGAGTGCTCACCAATTGCCTGGGAGACTTGGGTCCAATCCCAGGTCGATTCATACCAAAGACTCAAAAATCGTACTTGATGCCTCTTTGCTTAACACACAGCATTATAAGGTACGGGACAAGGGTAAAGTGGGTCAATCCAGAGAATGGAGTAGCGCCCTCCCCTACACCTTTGTGTAGTAGCTTTCGAAAAGGGAACCTTCGGGTCACGGTCGACAACGGTTGCCATCTTTACATACTTTTATATATATATATATCATCCTCAGACAGACTGTTGTTGTATAGACCCACGAAATGTCTTCATTGTGGATCGAAACCCAGCTAACTTTACGTCAGTCTTATAACATAATCACACCGCCAACAGTAGAGTCAACATAAGCGAAGGAATTTAGCATATACGTATTATATTTCCTACCTGTTAACATTTTAGGCTAATGGAGACAAGACTGCTCAATTCGTTAGAAGAGCTTTGCATTACGCCAGTAGCAACTGTTAATTTCTTCGCGTGAGTATATATATATATATATATATATATATGTGTGTGTGTGTGTGTGTGTGTGTGAATATATATATATATATATATATATATATATATATATATATATAAACCAGTTTGTTTATACTACGAGCAAAACTATACTACTTTTATACGCAATCATCTTTGAGAAGGAAAATAACTTTTGCATCAGTCCAAGAACCTAAAAAGAGTCAAATGTTCTTCAGTCAATTGCTTTTGACGTCAGTAAGATTGCATTTTTCGATATCCCAAATTATTGGGTACGATTACATGGACCATTAACTTCGAAATATCGAATTCCAGAAAGATAATATTAAATCAGCATCATTTATCATCTTAAATAAAAGACCTGTGTTTCTTCTTATGTTGCTAAAGTTGCTTACGTTTTAGGGAAATGTATTATTGTTGTCGTTGCTCACAACAAAGCGTCTGAGTTGCTGCATAAACAATGAATTTTTTTATTTGTCAGGAGTTAAATAATGATGGTTTTGTTTATTTAATGGCATATCAACATTCGTTGGTTAGTTAATTCTAATACGATCATTGTAGAGGAAATGCAGTAGTCGTATACAACCCATAGCGGGGGAGGAAAAAGAGGCTGCTATCTCTCCAAAGGGTATTAGTCCGGAAGTGAACTTGCTTTTTTCAAGGGTGCACTCAAATCTATATATATTCCTCTCCGTTTTCTTTTCTTGTCTATTATCTCTTTTTCTTTAGACCCCACCTTTATACTTTCAAGGGTGCAGTCTAGCTCTTTAGCAATGACGCCACCGGAACTTCTCTCGAATAGTTATTTATTGGTGTTTGCTAGCAGTCTCTATTACACACCCCGCCTCTCTCTCTCTCTCTCTCTTTCTCTCTCTCTCTTTCTTTCTCTCTCTCTCTTTTTTTCTCTCTCTCTCTCTGACTTTTTAAAACTATGGATATAGAACTACTTTTCAAAAATAGACCCCCTTTTTAATATGGACAATGCCAAAATGATGACCATCGAGAAAGTCAACTAAGCACTGAGAAAGATTTAGGGAGGACAGAGGGATTCAGTTTAGTCTGGACTAATGTACAAAAGTCACTATTAATAAAGGCTTTTTAGCCAAGAGGAAAAATATTTACTTCCGGGCAATACCGGTTAAGTTAGGCAGATTTCATATAATAATCTGGACGGTAGCGAAAAAAAATGTTTAATAAAGTTAGAAAACACAGAACATCTCAGAATGCATCACCCATGAGTCGATATAGAACATCTCTACATTAAAAGGGAAGATGATGGAAGAGGTTTAATCGAAACAGAATTGATCTGTAAAACGTATCGGATTAAAGAAATTCTTGAAACGTTGCAGGACCAAATAGAATGGGTGTAATGTGGCGTTTCTGATCCATCACCATCTTGAAAATTAATAGATATTGCTCTTCTCAAATACAAGACGGACTTGTTGCTTCAAATAGGAAAGGTTTATTACGATTACCGTTATTCTAGTAGTCAGAAACGAAACGAGTAAAAAATACAAAATGGGAGATACAATGTTGCAACATAGAAACGCTATGAGATTCAGGTGTAGTAAATAAAAAAAAACAACCAACTTCGATTCCTTCATCCCACTCGTCCCCTCGCGCTCTGAAGTCAACCGACCTTCCCGGTTTCTGAACTATTAACTCACCCACAAAAAACTCACTCAACTTCCAAAAACATCTGGCTTATATATCTATTAAGTATTCCATTTACTAATGATATATGAACACGTGTTGTCAACTTCTATTTCATTTAAATTATTCTCATCCGAAATCAGGTGACAGAACGTTTAGTTTTTAATATTCGGTCTGCAACAACGGTTTCTATACAAATCTTCAATATGTCATCCCAGGTGATTTCCAAAACAACCTGTCAACTAGATATCCAATCGTCTCGTGAACACATATGACCTTCATAAATTACATTTCCATTCAAAGTTCCCTGCCAACTGACAATTTAAAAGACCAATAGACTAATTACCTTAGATAATAAACCACCATCCTTAAATATATTTCAACGATAAGGAAAATAAAAAAAAAATTAATAAGTAAAAAAAGCAATAGATACGCTTGATAATTCGACCCTAAAACGAAAGAAATAGACATAAAACATGAATAAAAAAGCAAAACACTTGAACTAAATGTATTATAAACGCCTGGAAAAACACTATTTGAAAGATATTTTTAAAAAAGCAGGCTAAAAACTAAAAGAGAGAGAGAGAGAGAGAGAGAGAGAGAGAGGGAAAGAGAGAGAGAGAGAGTTCAACTATAGTAGCAAAGGACCAGGATCTCCTAACTAGACACAATCAGGTAAACATTATGAAAACGGATAAAACCAAATATGTTGATTTTGCGAACAAAAACTGAATCAGTTGACCATTTTATGTCAAGTAGTTCAGTCTTAACAATGACAGAATATAAAGGTTAGCTTGATAGGATTGGACTTTATACTCCGTGAAAAATCTGTTAATGCAAAGAAATGTTCGATAGTGAAAAATAGTGTAAACACCAACCAAAACAATAACTAAAGTCAAAAGATTTATTATTCTCAGGGACTTAGTTATCCAAACTGATAGAAAAATAAAGATCCATTGAGCAGATATAGTAGTTAAGCGCTATAAAAGAAACTGGCATTTCGATTGATATGCCAGTGCCACCAGATAATAACATATCAGTCAAAGAATATAATACAATAAGTAAATTCAATTGATCTGGAAAGAGAAACTGAAAAAATGTGGCACCTTCAAACTATAACCTTGAGAGTAATAATGGAAATACAAGGTATGGTCACGAAAGGGACAGCCATATGGCATAAAAATAACGGCACTTTGCGGAACTGCTTATTTTCTTTGGAGAGTACTATCAATATGACACACTAAAGAGGCGGCAAATACAGATACTTAGGATAGTTACAATCACAACGTTTCCACTCGCTCCATCTTCGGTAAACACCCGGTGAAAGATAGTAAGAAATTGAAATAAAGCGTAAATTTAATAATAATAATGATAGTAGTAATACTAGTAGTAGTAGTAGTAGTAGGAAGAAGAAGAAGAAGAAGAAGAAGAAGAAGAAGAAGAAGAAGAAGAAGAAGAAGAAGAAGAAGAAGAAGAAGAAGAAGACAATCCAAACTACAGCATTATTGAGATCGGCCAGAATATTAAGAAGAGTACTGGAGATATGAGGAGATATACTGTCACTCAGACTCCAGTGGAAAACCATCGGCTAATGTTGGTATGAACAACAGCTTTGCAGAGATCGGCCAGAATACTAAGGAGAGTCCTGGAGACTTGAAGACTTGCGGTCACACAAACTTCAGTGGAAAACAATCTGCTAACGCTGGTATGAAAAACTCTCAAAAGCGTAAAATAGGCGAATGCAGCAAATTAGCACGGGAGTATGAGACTAGACAAGACTGGGTGGGCAAGATGATCCACTGGGAGCTGTACAAGAAATTTAAATTTGATCATACGAACAAATGGTATATGAACAACCCAACACCTGTCCTGGAGAATGAGATGCACAGACTCCCATGTGGGTTTAACCTACCAACGGATCACCTAATCTCGGCCAGAGAACCAGACCTTATAATAATCAACAAATAAAAAAAAAAGAAAAAATAGAACTAGCAAAATAGTTAACTTTGCTGTCCCGGCTGACCATAGAGAACAATTGAAAGAAAATAAAAAGGACTAATAACTTGCTAAGCAATTGAAAAAAAAACTATGGAATAAGAAAGGGATGTTTGTACCAATTGTAATTGGCGCTCTTGGTACAGTTACCGAAGTAATATTAAAGGTGGTGTAAGAGGTTGAAATAAGAGTAAGAGTGGAGACCATCCAAACTACTACATTAGTGAGATCGGCCAGAATACTTAAAAGTGTACTGAAGACTTGAAGAGACTTGCTTGTCACTCAGACTTCAGTGAAAAAGTTTTCATTGATTGATTCCGCATATCAATAGGTCTCGGGTTCTTTTATACCTAGATGGTAGGGAATGGCGTTCATTATATGTTTCTATTTACATTTACAGTGAGGATGTTTCTTTAGAGTATTTTCTGTACCCCGTCAGAACGAATAATAGTAAACAGATCTATTTGACCCATAGATGCCACCCGAATAGGAACTCCCACTTTTGGTCAGCATGGACGAAGGAGTAATAGCAATGAAGGTATTCTCCAAAGCTCCCCATTCTCTGTATTTCTTTAATTGGAATCTGTAGTTTAGAGCCATACACTAGACACTTGATTTTCTTTTTTGAATCTCTTATCAATTGAAATATCGTGTGTGTGTGTGTGTGTGTGTGTGTGTGTGTGTGTGTGTGTGTGTGTGTGTGTGTGTGTGTTGCTTTTTAGGTTTTTGTTGTTTTTTTATTTTTTATTTTTTTAACTTTTGCTTTCAGCAGAATTATATTCTGACATTATTGCAAGAAAAAGAAAAAAAAAAATAGAAAAGAAAAAAAGTGTAAAAATTAATTGCGTTTGAAGTGCACAAAGCAATATAATTCAATATAAAGGAATTAAAATATTTTCATGAAGCCATTGTATTGAAAAAAAAATGTTAATATTACTAATAGATTCGCAATAAGTGATACCTTCTTTAAGAAGAATATTTTTGATTTTCTTTTTAATTTAACAATTGATAGATATTTCGATAGTAATTTTTGTTTTAGACATCATGTATTGTAACTTGTGTCCAGAAATAATGTGTAAAAAGAATATTCCATGAATGAAAAGAAAATTAAGATTTGAACTACAAGTGTTGTTTTGTTTTGCTTTTTTTGTGCTTTTTTTTTTTGTCTTTTTTTCAAGGTTATATACTTGACATTTCAGCAGTATTCATAATTGAGTTAAGAAATGCAATTATAATTACATGAATCAAGAATAAACTAAACTTTATTATGGCTTTAGTTTTTAAAAGCATTGCCTAATCTAATAAATGGAGGTTCTCAGTTTATGAAAAATCTGAGAACATTAATATTTTGTAATAACTACTAAAATCTCTCCAGTTAATTAAGCAAATGATGTTGGGTGAAACATTCTCACAAAAGTTGCTAAAAATATGATTGCTAAGCAACTATCTACACATTAATGGCTTTTTTTGTGTTGGTTGAATGTTGTTATGTATACTACAGGCAGCTTAATTTTTTCCCTTATGCATAATATTTTTCGTCTTTAAATTGCAATGCGTGGGCAAAAAATAAAATAAAAATATATTTTTTGAAAATTCTTCATACACATATCTTCAAGGTAATTCTTACCCCCAAGTGATGGGCTTTATTATTTGCTTAATGCATCCCTTGCAAAGGATTGACTCCAAACAATACAAAAAAGAGTATGACGTAAAACTGACTCCAGTGATTAGGATCCAGTTCTGGAGATGTGGAGAAATGTGGAGTCACGACTTTGTCGCCATTACGCCTACATGTTGGCCTTGTCGGTGAGTTTTCCAATAGGCTGTTTACTTCTCCTTCAAATATGTAAGTCCCACAAAAATGGGTACACATGGGGTCACACTAAACTTCATCACGTGGTGAAGCTCCAGTTTAGGCGAACGAGAATGTGTGGATAGACCCCTTTGTAGACATTACTCTTGGGTCCATTCTGACCTTGGCTAGCAGCACTTGTTCAGGTATAATCTGTGACTCAAATAGATCTCTCTGAAAATCACTAGGCTTAGTTTGGTTTGGCTTGGTTTTATGGTATATCAAACATTGTAGGTTATTTAATGATACATGCTTTTTATACATATATATCAAATATATTATTTCTTAACATATTTTGGAGACAACATTTTTAAACGAGTCTGAGCTCATTTTTTTCACACCGTCAAATGATTTCACTTATTTGCATCTAATACGAATACCTCTTTTTAATATTAATTGGTTGTTTGCACACAGTTAAATCGTTCCAAGTATAGCTATGTATGATTAACAATTCTATTAAACATCAGTCATTTTTTACACATTGTTATATGATCAAACAGTTCTATTTCAAATATTTCAGTTAAGCATAAATACAGAGATTAAATATCAAACAGTTCCTTTTGACCCACATATAGGAACCTATTGTGGAGCTAGGAGTGATGGCAATGAAAGGGTACACAGCATTTCCGAAAGATCCGGCATTACTGAAGCCTCACCATCAGATTGTCAAGTGCTTTATCCAAAATACTCGTTGAGGGAATTTTACCCCTCTGCAGAGATGCAGAAAGATTATTTGTTACTGTATGAATATTAACTAATTAGCTCGTTTGTTGTATTCTCTAGGGAATCTACCCTTGCAGGTGGTTTAATATATATATATATATATATATATATATATATATATATATATATATATATATATATATATATATATATATATATATATATATATATATATATATATATATATAGGAGTGTGTGCGCGCCTCGGATGGTGAAAGTGTTAGCTATCAAGACTAACTATTACGAGTAAGTTCAAGTCTCACTGGGAAACCCATTAAATTGGCTTTGTGCATATTTAATTAAAAACCTGAGTAAATTACAATATATATAGGATTTGAAAAATAATACTCGATAGGCAACCTTATTTTTTAACAAACCAAAGCTCATTTGATTGGGCAGCTGTAAACGGTTTCAAGTACTGAAATCTAACAATAGAATTAATATTCAATAGTATTTAAACATTTGCAGAGTCAAATGGTTTAAAGTAAAGAAAATGGTCGAATATTTTTGACCCTAACAGCTCCTATCACTTTTGTCTTGAGTGGACTTTGGAGTAATGGCAATGAAGTGGTACTTTACGTTCTCCTAAGTTCCATTACTGGAACGTAACGATCTAATTGTTTAGTATGATATCCAGGAGATTGAATTCTCCAGAGATGCAGTAAGCATATTCTACAGCTCCAAGCGCCGAGGCGGAAGAAATTTGTGATTTCTCCAGACGTAAACTTTGAAAGATCATTTCAACTTGATCCTTTTTTATGTAGTCTTCGTTAAAAAAATATCTCTTTCGAACAATTAGATGACATAACTTGTATATGAGTGTAATAAACGAATTTTTTAGCCAAAGTTTTTCACTTAAAAAAGCGGGTCGTTCATTACGCAAAATACGACTTGAAAACATCAATACTTTTTTTTTTTTTTGAGAATTAATTTTTATTTATTGCGGACTTTTTGTAACCGTATCCCCAGTAATTACAAGTAGTTACAAAACTCAGCATTCCTATCCGAGGTCGCGGTAAATCACCTGAAGAAAGCCAGAGGTGAAATTTGGCCGAAACGTAGTGAAAGAAGAAACAACACAAAAACTACCAAGACGAGGAAAAAAAGTCCGCAATAAATAAAAATTAATCCTCAGATTAAGAAACCTCATCTCAAAATGATTCCAATTAAAGACAAGTTCATTTTTTTTTTTGTAGTCATAAATTTGCTATAACTTCGACCTCAAAAGGCCCTACATAACCTATATGTAAACAAAATCTTTTAGTAAAGATAATAATGTTTTATGTCACATTGTTTACTATTCATCAGACGTGAACCTATGGTATCAGTGGTAGATTATGAATACGTTTGGAATATTCGATAAACCACTGCATGCTCCAACGAGGTCGAAACTCCGTTATTTATTTACGGTATCCCGTTGATTTTGATTGTATAACAACAGTTTTTAAAGTATATGTGTTTGAATGTTTTCTTTTATCCCATTGGATATTTAAGAAATGTTTTTGTTGACTAGCATAACGAAAAGTTATAAGTCGATCATTACAGGCAATGTATGATAAAAACAACTTTCCGTAGCCAAAACGTGAAGGTCGTTCGTCCCAAAAAGTCATTTATTATTCGAGTATATAAAGTTAAAGTAAACTTGGCGACCGTAGTCGAGGGTGACCCGAAGGCTCCCTTTTCAATAGCTACTATACCGAGGTGTAAGGGAAGGTGCTTCTCCTTTCCCTGGATTACTCCACTTTACCCTTGATACGTACCTTAAAATGCTGAATGGTAAGCGAGAAGGTATCAAGTACAATTTTTTAAGTCTTTCGTATGACGCAACCTGGGACTGAACCCTGGTCTCCCGGGCCATTGGCGAATAGTCTACCCACTAGGATATATATATATACAGAAGTCATACTAATATATAATATATATATATATATATATAGTATGACTTCTCTGTATGCAGTCATATGTAAAACTTATTCCAGTAATTTTTTCTTTAGATCAGGGTGTCTAAATCCCGTTGAACAAATACGCAACATATCCGTTAATTAAGGCATTAACTGCTAAAGGAAGTCCCGAACCTCACTTCATTGCTTGCACTATAATTAACACATGCAAAATCCATAAAAGTTACCAAAGTGCTTTTAAAATCTGTTCTTGTAATTAGTTCTCTACAAATAAAGCAAGTATAATGTGTGCCAGGTTCGTGTCTAGAATAGGGGATCTCTTCTATAATATGTCGTATAACGTCACACAGTATTTTATTTAGTTAAGTATTTGTCCAATACAGAACGCAGAACATGATGTTACTCGATTTTATATTGTCGTTGATGTGACACTAACCAGTATATTATGGTGACGCTCAAGAAATCATCTAGCCCAGTCAGCTGGGGTAGCAGAATACACCGACTGCAATCTCCCGCAAAGTGTGTCCTGCATATGACTCTAAACAATCTGATGGAGAGGCTTCAGTAACGCTGTATGTTTTGGGGAATGCGGAGTACCCCTTCATTGCCATCACTCCCAGGTTTCACCCTAGCCCGGAGATGTAGCACTTGATAACGCCCTATATACGAGTCAAACTAAACTGTGAAATTACGCTGAGATGAATAGTTTGAAATTAACTGTTTTTAGATTTAACTGTGTTTTAAACTGGGTACTTATTCTAAACTGAATTTAAATAGAAACCTGTTTGACATTTAACTGTGTGTAGCCAAAAAACTATACTCATACTAAACTGAAAATATTTGAAATAAGACTGTTTCGACTGTTTGAAATAGAACTGTTCATATGTAAAAAAATGGATTTGGCATTAGGTAACCTACAATGTTTGATATGTGGTAAAATCAAACTAAACCAAACTAAATCCAAATTGGAAATCTGCACTTGGTAACAGACTGGTAGTACTTAATATTATCCCCCAAGTTATATATATATATATATATATATATATATATATATATATAGGACTGTGTACCAAAAAATGGAAAAAGCAATGACACTCAAGAAAGAACAACATCAAAATGTAAATATGCATAATGAATGGAATTCCCTAACCGCTTGTTCTAAATTCATCTTAGTTAAGCTGATATGCTGTCAAAACTAATTAATCTTTGAAAACTTGAAATATCTGTCCGTTTTATCTAGTGTGTCCATAAATCAAACTGCCGTCGTTTGGTTGACAACAAAACATCTTACACTTCAGAAATCCTTTTTATACGAAATATAATTTTAAGTTGGTTGGTTGCTTGGTTGTTTTTCTTTTCAGGTCATTTAATTTTGAATTAAATTTCAAACAATTCAGTTTAGAATAAGTATAGTTTTGGTTTACAAAAGGTTAGCAGTCAAAACGGTTCTATTTCAAAGAATTCAGTTGAGTATAAGGACACAGTTTCAACGTCAAAAACAATTATATTTCAAAGAATTCAGTTTAGCAGAAGTACCCAGTTCTATTTAACATATAGATAGGACCTTATTAAGTGCTACAACACCAGACAAGAGTGAACCTGGGAGAGATAGAAATGACGAGATAGTCAGCTTTCTTCTATAATTTTTAAGATAATACAATGTAGCAAAGATTTCTAGTCCTTGGAAAGAAAGTACTATTTGTCAATTGATTATGCCTAGATTGACAGGAAAATACCGATTTTCTTTTTAAACATGGCTTATATTAAATAACCAGGGTGTGTATAAGAAATATAATCAGGGATTAATCAGCAGCTGATGAATGAAATCAGTTTTGATTAAAGTCAGAATTGAGATGATATTCTAATATATATTTCAATATATAATTAAACTGTATGATAACACGATATCATCATCATCATCATGTTGTGCCGCCTGCACGGATATCCCTGATCCTCTCTCGCCACTTTTCGAGCCGTTTTGTTAGCGTCCAGGTGGTGCATCCATACAGCCTCCGGCAGGGTCTTCTGGATTACACCCCGTATCTTCACATAGCTGCTGTATGTATGTTCGAGCTGGTCGTCCTGCTTTTGCTCGGCCATAAGTAGGGGTCCATAGGAGTACATAACTTATCGGCTCGTCTCTGCTCCTCCAGCAGTGTCCTGCATTCCTGGTTCGTCTAACTTGGATAGTTTTCGTGATAGGAGGCGGGTGGCCGTATAGTTAGTGCTTTGTTGGGTGTTGCCGCCAAAGCAGTGTCCTCATCAACTGAAAAAGACATCGACACACGGCTAACGAAGGCATGGACAGCTACCGATAAGCTATCGGTCATATGGAAATCAGACCTGACCGATAAAATGAAACGCAGTTTTCTTCCAAGCAGCGGTCGTGGTCGATACTGCTGTATGGATGCACCACCTGGACGCTAACCAAACGGCTCGAAAAGAAGCTAGACGGCAAATACACAAGGATGTTGCGAGCAATATTGAACAAGTTCTGGCGGCAACGCGATAATAGAATGATAAAAAAAAATGTATATAATAGTACATAAACAACATATGATAAAAACAACTTTCTGTGGCTAAACTTTAAAGGGCCGTTCACGGCAAGAAGTCATTTATTACTCCATTATATAATATATATATATATATATATATATATATATATATATATATATTACGCAACATATACGTTAATTAAGGCATTGGGCGTTTCAAATTTTAAAGGAAGTACAAACCTCACTTCAATGCTTGCATATTAATTAACACATGCAAAATCCATAAAGGTTCCCGAAGTGCTTTGAAATCTGTTATCGTAACTAGTTCTTTGCAAATCAAACAAAAAAAAAATGTGTACCAGATTCGTTCCTTGAATAAATATCTGTTCGTTAATATGTATTATAAGGTCACACAATATTGTGCACAATATGGAACACTGCATAAGTTAAAAATCCCAACCGTAACCCCAACCCCAAAGCTAACCCTAATATTAATTATTAAAAAAGTTAGGAGAAAAGAAAAGAAAACATTGAAATATATATTTCATATACTTTAGTATTTCTTCTGTACATAATACAGAAAATGATTTTACTTTTTACTGACTACATCTCTGCAGATGGGCAAAATTCCCCCAACGAGTGTCCTGTATAGGACTCTAAACAATCTGAAAGTGAAGCTTCAGCAGCACTGCTTCAATCTTACCCCTCTGCAGAGAAGCAGTCGGTGTATTCTAGAAGCCCCAGCCGACTGGACAATCAGAATTAAGATGATATTTCAAAATATGATAATATAGTATGATAACATGATAACATCATGATGAAATAGTGTATAAAAGAATATATAAAAACAATATATAATATAAACAACTTTCCGTGGCTAAAACCTAAAAGATGTTTCATTGCAAAAAAGTATTTTTTTACCTGACTATATATATATATATATATATATATATATATATATATATATATATATACAGTAGCGTCCAAAACTAAGGGACAAAATTTTAAAACCTAATATTTGTTAGAAATAACAAACTGTGAAAAGCTGAAATTTTGACAACTGGTAGTCGTTATCTTCCATAATAACATACTAAAATTTGAATCATTTGCAAAGGATAGAAAAAGAATTATAACAATTATTTATTTATTTTCAAAATAGGATCGTCTAAAAGTAAGTGACAAAATTGAGAAAAACAATGTAAACAGTATGCTATTTTCAGATTTTTGATTTCCTCTAAAGAATAGGTCTTACGTAGTCATTTGTAAACGTTTCATCAGCCGGCACCATGGCGAAACGTCAAAAACTTGAATTACTCTGTGAGACAAGCTATTGTGAAGCTACACAAGGAAAAGCACACCATTAGAGAGATTTCAGAGAAAGTGAAACGTTCCAAGAGTGTTGTAGGCAGGGTTGTTAAATCCTACAATGATACTGGCAAAAAGAGTTAGTGCTTTTAAAACCGGCAGACCCCGCAAAACTTCGGCAAGAATGCAGCGTATGTCATTAAAGGACCGTTTTAAGTCTTGCACAGAAATTAAAAAGGGTTATGAATAGTACCTCATGTGTTAATGTATCAAGACAGACTGTTTCTAGACGACTGCAAGAAAATAGGCTGTTTAATCGAAATATTAGGTTTTGAAATATCGTCCCTTAGATTTGGACGCTACTATATATATATATATATATATATATATAATATATATATATATATATATATATATATATATATATATATTTGATTAAATAATAGAAATTCATGTTTTTAAATATTCTATTTCTCTTAATAATTTTCTATACCTGTTGATAGCGTTCTGTTTTAAATTCGTTCGATGTCATCATCATTTGATTTTAATCCAATAATTTTTCCAATGTTATAAAAAAACAAACAATTTTTTTTTCAGAAAAAACAATCTTTACACTCGCAAACGACCACTGATTTTAGCTAATGAAAAATCCGAAACCGCTTTAGGACAATTTCGGTAAATTCATTGACCTAAACATTTTCCAGGAAAGTTGAACGGATCCTAATAAAATTATAGAGAAAAAATATGTCTTTAATTATCGAATCAAACATGCCTTAAATCAAGGACTGTTGCCCTACTACACCCCTAACACACATATGTGTGTATAAGTATGTAGAATCCAAACTTCTGTCGTGTAAATCCAATCCAACAAATAATGCACGTATCCATTACTTAAGACATCAAGCGTTTCAGATTTTAAAGGAAATACAAACTTCACTTCAAAGATTGCATCTTTATTAACACAGGCAAATCCATAAAAGCGACCGAAGTGCTTTGAAACTGTTATCGTAACAATTTCTTTACAAATAAATCAAATATAAGATGTTTCTGGATTCGTGTCTAGGATACGTACCAGTTCGGTATAACGTAGTATAACGTCACACAATATTGTGCACTATATCGAACTCAGCACAAGTGTACTAACTCGACCCCAACCCCAAACCTATAACAAATATTGATCATTAAAAATGTAAGAACAAAGGAAAAGAAAATAATGAACTATATTTTTACTAAGTTAAGAAATTGTCTAACACAAAACATAGAAAATGCTTTCACTTAATTTTATATTATCGTTGGTATGGCACTAAACTTTTTATTATGGTGACATTTTGTTCAGGAAATCTGCGCTCAAACCTTATGGCATTACTTATTATGACACACTTAGTTTTTTAATATATATTTATAGATGATCCTGTGGCAGGAACAGAATCTAAGTAGTGGTTTTAAAAAGTGCGTGCATAGTATTAAGAACGATTTAAAATAATAAAAAAACGATTTAAAATTCTGAAAAATACCTTTGATTTAGTTACTTCTCTTCAAATAGTTTTATCAGTGACAATCAAGTTTGTACAAGAGAAAGAAGTATGATTGATAACCAAAAGAAAAGCCAGGAAGTTAAGAAAAAAACAAATAAAAAAATACCGAAAGCCAGAAGTGTTGGCATGGGTAATATCGTTTTCTACTGATAGTGGGATTCATGAAAAAACATTGAGCTATAAAATTCCTTTTAGATACAAATTTTGGTTTGTGATTCGTTATCAGTAATACTTCCAGAATGAACAGATGGAGATCGTTAGTTGATGTCTTCAAGATAGTGAACTTAGTGAGACTATATGAGCATGCGCAGGCCCGGTTGGCCAATAGGTGACTTGTATTTTGACTGCTCTGCGCTGCAATGTATTTGGAAGTAGGTGTTCGGATACTCGAAGGATTCTGTTGGTTTATTCTTATCTATAATCAGCGACTGGTGCAACCTTTATAGCAAAAATCTCATCTGCATGTAAACCGGTAAATGATATAACTTTTTTGGAATACGGGTCTCTGTCTTTGAGATTGTGGAAACAAGACGTTAGAATGACTCGCAACTTAGCTGAATTGAAACAACGGTTGACAGATCATGTAATTCGTTTTAGTAAATGCATAGACATCATAATAATAATAGAACGGCCAAAATCCGGAGACGAGTCCTGGAGAATTGAGGTGACTTGCTA
>CAUZXS010002827.1:2500-13446 GCA_963585895.1 Sepioteuthis lessoniana
TGTTCAACGAGAAAGATCAAAGTTGCGCCGCTGTACAACCATGCTCTCTACCGATCTAAATTATGAAAACAGGACCATTGCCAGCACCCTCAAAATGCAAATCTGGATTGCCAGGAATAACAGGGACGTGCCAAGGGTGATGAAAACAAGGTTTCCGGCTATGGTTATGATCTTTGGTGTGGTTTCAAGTGAGTGCCACATCATGCCACCTCACATCTTCGAAGTCGGCTTGAAAGTCAACACCAAAGCGTACCTGGATGTGCTGAAGAGTTTGGTGATCCCCTGGTGCAATCAGGTGGCCGGTGGCAGACCCTGGGTGTGATAGCAGGACTCGGCGTCGGCCCACAAGTCCAAAGAGACCCAGGCTTGACTTCAGAAGGAGTGCTACGACTTTGTACCCTTCTCTCACTGGCCCCCTCCTCCCATGACCAGAACCCGCTGGACTACTTCGTTTGGTCATACGTCGAGAACATCACCAACATGACCTCTCACAACACCAAAGCCAGCCTGATCACCGCCATCTGCCGAATATTCGCCGAGCTCCCGCCGACGTTTGTGGAAAAGGCATGCTCCCAGTTCCGGGTCCGTATGGAGGCGGTGATTGAGGCTGAAGGCGGCTACAATGAATAGATGTCAGCTCTATTACATAATCAAGTTACCTAAATTGGTTTTTTCAATAAAAGTTTTAGAATAAAGGTGTAGTGGTGTTTTCTTTAGGATGACAATTTTATCGTTACACCCCGTATATATATATATATATATATATATATATATATATATATATATATATATATATATATATATATATATATATATATATATATATATATATATATATATATATATATATATATATATATATATATATATATATATATATATATATATATATATATATATATATATATATATATATATATATATATATATATATATATATATATATATATTATATATATATATATATATATATATATATATATATATATATATATATATATATATATATATATATATATATATATATATATATATATATATATATATATATATATATATATATATATATATATATATATATATATATATATATATATATATATATATATATATATATATATATATATATATATATATATATATATATATATATATATATATATATATATATATATATATATATATATATATATATATATATATATATATATATATATATATATATATATATATATATATATATATATATATATATATATATATACGTGTGTTTGCGAAATTGTGTTACTGTGTGCCCGTGGTGTAATGGTTATCGTCGCAGGAAATGGACACGTTGACACGAGTTCAAATCCTGGACGAGACTGATTGCATTTCACATAGCACTAATACCCTTGGGAAATGTATGAATCCAATTATTATAGGAGAAGGAAAACTCTGAATTCAAACCTGTTAAAATCCGCTTAAAAAAATTAACCTTGTGTCATATCCTGCGGTCGTGTTGGTAAATATGATTGTGTGACTGTGTGTGTTTGCTTGCGTTCGTGTGTGTGTGTATGTGTGTTTGTGTATGTAAGAGTGAATATGTCTTTGACTGTGAGTCCCTGAGTGAGTGTGTGCAATTTTGTGAGTTAGTGTGCACTGGGGGTTTGTGTATGTATGAATGTGTATGTGTCTTTAAATCTACGTTCGTGTGTGTGCACATGTGAAAAATCTACACAACCAAACTGAAAGAATATCTTGAAAAAACAAAACAGACTTTTGGAAAAGGTTTCAAAACAATTGTTCAGTCTAAATAATATCAATGTGTTTAATGTTGTATAAAATTTAATTATAGAACTAAAAAAAAAAGAAACGAAAATGAAATAAAAATTATGTCATTTGTTCCGTTTTCAGTTTGGTAAAAAGAAACAGTTAAAACAAATATTTTGATTTTCTCTCGTCTATGACGGCAAAATCTTTTCGTTTCTTTACTTATCCTACTTTTTTTTTTCAACAACACAGAAGATAAAAACAAAACAAAAAAGCTTATTGTAAGCTGTGATTTGATATTGACTGCGACAGCGTCAAGGAAAACAGCAAAATAAATAAATAAACAAATAAATGCAAAACAAACAAAAAAAACAACTTTGATTTATAACAGAGTGAAGAGTTAATCATATATGAATGAACGTAAGTGTTTAGGATAATAAATATTATGTCGTCTGTCCTTGGCTAGTGAAAAGAAAACAACTGTTACCTTTGGAGTCAGAGTTGAAAGAAATACTGATTCACACGTTTAGTGGATTGAATAAATAATGAAATATCACTGGAAAAAAGATGGAATTTGCTCCTCATCTTGCTTCTTCAATTTCATTTTCCCTCTTATTCATTAATTTGATCATTTTTCCTACTTCTTCATCAATATCAAGCATCTTCTTCTTCTTCTTCTTCTTCTTCTTCTTCTTCTTCTTCTTCTCGTATTTAAGTTTTCCATCTCTTTTTCATCTTCTTTATCTTTATTTTCATTCTTCTTCTTCTTCTTCTTCTTCTTCTTCTTCTTCTTCTTCTTCTTCTTCTTCTACTGCTGCTGCTGCTACTCCTGCTGCTGTGCATGCTGCTGCTGTGCATGCTGCTGCTGCTGCTGCTGCTAAATTATATTTTCCATCTACCTCTCCTTCTTCATTATCATGCTTTTCCTTCTCCTATTTCTTTTTGTGTTTTGACTTTGCCTTTATCTCCTCCTGTTCTTGTTCTTATTTTTCTTGGTTATCCCTTTCTCCTATTGCTCTCTTCTTCTTCTTCTTCTTCTTCTTCTTCTTCTTCTTCTTCTTCTTCTTCTTCTTCTTCTTCTATTCCATCATTTTCCTTAGCCTTCATTCTCTTTTTCCTCCTCCTGATTTTAATCCTCGTACTTTATCTCTCTTTTTCTATATCCCCTCTTCTTCGTCTTCTTCTTTTTCTTATACTACTCTTACAACAACTACTACTACAAGTACTACAACTAATAATAATAATAAGTAAAGTTGGCGACCTTAGTCGAAAATGACCCGAAGGTTCCTTTTCGATATCTACCACACCAAGGTGTAGGGAAGGGATCTACTCCTTTCCCTGGATTGCTCCACTTTACCCTTGATCCTTACCTTATAATGCTGAGTGTTAAGGAAGGTTGCCACAAAGTACCATTTTTTGAGTCTTTGGTATGACTCGACCTGGGATTGAACCCAGGTGTCCCGGGCCATTGGCAAACACTCTAACCATTATGCCAATGTCCGGTTATAATAAAAATAAAACAATAATAATAAAAATATTGTTATTATTTACTCCTTGAGCTTTTCACATCAGCATTAGCTTATAATCTTTCACTAGAGTTTAAGAGACAGCAAGTCTCCTCGAGTCTCCAGCACTCTTCTCAGTATTCTGGCCGATCTCAGCAATACTGAAGTGTGAATAGTCTCCACTCGTCCTCTTATTTCCAAGTCCATTAGTCCCTGTACTTATCCTTTGATGACTGTACCGAGCGCACCGATAAGAACTGCTTTTTTAGTTCTCTAGAAAGGTCTAGGTACTGATCTCTCTTTTCGTTTTCGTTCGATTTTACTCGCTGCTCAGCCGGAACAACAAAGTCCACAATTTAGCAAGTTCTCTTCTTTTTGTTGATTATTATTAGGTTTGGTCGTCTGGCTGAGATTTGGTGATCCGTTTGTACGTCAAAATCGCACAGCTGTTGTGCGTATTATTCTTAGAGGCAGATGTTGGGTTGAGCATATACCATTTGTTCGTATGGTCAAATTCAAATTTCTCGCACAAATCCCAATGGATCACTTTGCCCATCTAGTCGTGCCTAGTCTTATTCTCTTTCTGTGCTAATTTGATGCATTCGCTGATTATACGATTAATCATGTTGTCTCTATCACTCTCTCACACTAACTTACATCTGCTGGTTTTGTTTGTTTGTTTGTTTTTTTTAGTATTATCTATTCTTGCTTTGATATCATTGGTTCTTATAGCATTGTTTTATGCTGCTGTCAGGAAAGATTTAGTTTCTCTCTTAAGGTTTCCCTTTCTTAGCCACATCCATGTTTTCGGCTACACATAAGTATTATTCTCCCTCCAGCTATGGGTAAATAGTAGGGCAGACTAGGTTCTTCAGCCTTGGTGAGGCAACTAGTCTAGGAGAAGGAAAACTCCGAATTCAAACCTGTTAAACTCCGCTTAAAAAATTGACCTTGTGTCATATCCTGCCCGAGCAGAGGGGTCGGTAAATATGGATAATTGAAAATAATCAAACAACACGCATGTCAAGTCAAAAGAAAAAATACTGACATGATTACCTAAGTTAAAACGTAATAAAGTGCTCAATACATGAGGAATCCTGAAGAGCCATTCGGTGAAACTTAGATCATCATCATCATCATGTCGTGCCACTAGCACGGATATCCCTCACCCTCTCTCGCCACTTTTCCCTTTCGTTCATCGCTTCTGGCAGGTGTTCTGGGCTACATCCCGTATCCTCACATAGCTGCTGTATGTATGTTCGAGCTCGTCGTCCTGCTTTAGCTAGTCCATATGTTGGGGTCCATAGGAGTACATCACTTATGAGCTCGTCCGTGGGTGTCTAACTTGGATAGTTTTCTTGATGGGAAGCAGGTGGCCGTATAGTTGGTGCTTTGTGGGGTGTTGCCGCCAGGACTTGTTCAATATTGCTCGCAACATTCTTGTGTAGTTGCCGTCTAGCTTTTTCTCCAGCTGTTTTGTTAGCGTCCAAGTGGTGCATCCATACAGCAGTATCGACACGACCGCTGCCTGGAAGAAACTGCGTTTCATTTTATCGGTCTGGTCTGATTTCCATATGACCGATAGCTTATCCACAGACAGACAGTTTCGTTGTATCACAACTCTTCAATGTGGCTAGACACGTAGGAAGCTTGAAGCTGGGATCGAAACCCGCCCAACTTTACGTTAGACTAAATAAAATACCACTCAGCCAACAAGCGTACCGTATCAGCTCTATTAGATAGTAGCGTTCATTTGTTTACATTTTATACCTTACTGGATACCCGAGTGCTCAATTCGTTCAAAGAGCTTTGCATTATGCGAGCGGTAGCCGTAAATTCCTTCGTCAGAGTGCTCAACCCCCCCACCCATGGCGGGGGAGGGTAGAGGATGTATGTGGGCTTCTACGTGCGCATGATCTGTATAATTGTCGGTTTGTGTTTTTCCATAGCTAACAGGAGTTTTATTTTGAAAGCAGTCTCTGTCTCTCTCAGTGTGTCTTTTTGTTTGTATGTCTCTCACTCTCTCACTCGCTGTCTCTGTCTCTGTCTCTCTCTGTCTCTCTGTCTCTCGCTCACACGCAACACTCACACTCAATTTCCGCAACAGTCCTGTTCTCAGTCTCCTCTTCTCTCTCTTTCTATCTCTCTCTCTTTCTCTCTCTCTCTTTCTCTCTTTCTCTCTCTTCATAGCTCTTAGTATTTCTCTCATTATCAGTGTCTATCTCACATATTTTGTCTCTCTCTCTCTATCTATCTACCTAACTCTCTCTCTCTCACCCTCTCTCTTTCTCTCTCTCTCTCTCTATATATATATATGTATCGGTACTAATCACTCGCTCTCTTTCGGAATCACTCACTCTCTCTCTATCTTTCGCTCTCTCTTTCTCTCTCTCTCTCTCTTTCTCTCTCTCTTTATACATATTATATATATATATAGATAGATAGATAGATTGAGAGAGAGAGAGAGAGAGAGACAGGATGGAAGGAAAGGTAGAGACAGAGAGAGACAGAGACAAAAAGAATGAGAGAGGGACTCGTCTGTGAGTCTGCATATTTGCGCATGTGCAATTGTGCCAGTTTATATATGTACTTTTATTTTTCCAGGTACGAATAACTGTTCATATAAATTTGTAAAATATTTATTTGTTTGATTATATATATATGTGTGTGTGTGTGTGTGTGTGTGTGCATTTAAATCGGACGCATCTCTTTGTCTAGTACTATTATTCATCATTTACACTGACTCTCTGTCTTTCTCTAATTTTTTCTTCTTCTTCTATGATTATTATTTCTCGTAGGTTACTATGCCATAAAAACCAACAATGCAACCAACCTTTATTTCCTGGTTTCTTTTTTTTATTCATTTCTTTGGGCATAACCTCACTTGCTCCGTGGTCTGTGGGAGTAGAATACACCGACTGTTTCTCTGCAGAGGGGTCAGACCTCTCCAACGCGTGTCCAGCTGCATATGACAATAAACAATCTGATGGTTGGGTTCTAGTATGGCTGGAAATTTGGAGAATATTGACCACCTCTTCGTTGACATCGTTTCACTCTGTCCTTGAGTGGTAGCACTTGATAGGGTCGAAACTATGGGCTAAATAAAAGTAAACTATGTACCTTAGCTAAACTGAATTGTTTGAAATGGATCTGTTTTGACATTAAAACTTTGCATTTATGCTAAACTGAAGTGTTCGAAATAGAACTGTTTTATGTGTTATACAGAATTGTTTGAAATAAAACTGTTTTTGACATTTAAACTGTCTACTTAAGCTAAACTGAATAGTTTTAAATGGAACTGTTTTCGAAATTTAAACTGTACTTATGCTAAACTGAATTGTTTGAAATAGAACTGTTTGTATGTATAAAAATAAATTTATTATTAATAATCTACAATAGGTGATGTGATATAAAACCAAACCAAACCAAACCAAGGCTTTACTTCAGTATCTGACGCAATTTAACTTTTATTCATTTCTTTTTTCGACCCCTTGTTCCTTCACTATTTTTCTTTGTATATATTTAACTCTTAGATTAATATCCACCTACTTTTTAAAAAAACTTTTTCAGACTCATCCTTCATATTTTCTCTGTATTTCATTCCTACCTCTTTTTCCTTTTTATTTATTTATTTATTTATTTATTTATTTGCTTCTTTAATACAATTGCTTATTTTCTTTTCAAATGGCAATTTCCACTCTTCCCTCTTCTTTGTTTCTCTTTCTTTCATATTTTTTATTCCATTACTTTCCCCATTCCCCATTGAATAAATACTGCCTTCCTGATTTTTAGTTCTGAGATATTTATTTATTTATTCATTTTTTTTTATCTTGTTTCTATAGGTTTTCTTCCCATTTTCAATCTTTTCTTTCATTCTGAGTGATCTCCCTTGCTATATCACGCTAACATCTTGTTTGGTCTTTTTTTTTTTTTCTTTTTTCTTTTGTTTCTCTTCAAGTTTCTTTACCTCCTCGTTCTCCACAACCACCGTTCGACTTCCCTGAGTGTTTTGTTATTTGACGTGCGTTCGAACCACTAAGTGTCATCAGGTAGGCGATTGAAGGCATATTCAGTGGAACCGAGCACTTCTTGCAAACCTCTTTTCGACTTACTGCTCCACACATAATCTCTTAATGTTAACAGATCTGGAAAGACGTCGTTGAAAGAAGCCGGCTACAGAGAAAGACAGAAAAGCAAACAGGAAACAAAACAATCGAAAAAATTTTAAACAGAAAGAATATATATATATATATATATATATATATATATATATATATATATGTGTGTGTGTGTGTGTGTGTATCAGAAAGCCGAGAAACGAAACAAATAACAAAACAAATGAGCAAACGGAAAGACGAAATAACAAGAAAAATTTAAATAAAGATATAAAATAGAAAGCAAAGAAATGAGAGAAATAGTCAATAAAAAAAGAACAAACTAACAAAAATAAAAGAGATAAATTCTCTCTCTCTCTCTCTCTCTCTCTCTCTCTCTCTCTTCCCATCAGACAATGTGAAGAGTACGCCACTTTATTCTGATCCACAAGAAGTAGTAGAAATTTAAAAAAAACAACAACGCTCACACACAATACAGAATCGAAATTAATAACAAATAATAATAAGGCAATAAAAAGCCAACCTCTCTCTCTCTCTCTCTCTCTCTCTCTCTCTCTCTCTCTATCTCTATCTATCTATCTATCTATCTTTCCTTCTCTCAGCCTCACTCTCTCCCTATCACTCTCTCTTTCTTTCTTTCTCTCTCTTTTTTCTTTCTATCGGCATCTACTTCTCCTGCGTCTTTCTCTCTCTCTCTCTCTCTCTCACACACTTTCTCTGCCTCTTTTTGCCTCTCTTTCTCTCTTCTTGCCTCTCCCTGCATCTCTCTCTCTCCCTCTCTCCCAGAATGTCTCACATCCTTCCTCTTTTTCTCCTTGCCTTTTTCTCTCTTTCTGCCTTTGTCTCTCAGTCTCTCCTGTCTCGCTCTGTCTCTCAGCCTCTCTCTCTCTTTCTCTCTCTCTCTCGCTCTCACCCTCTACTTGTCTCTTTCCCTCTACCTCTTCTTGCCTCTTTCCCTCTACCTCTTCTTGTTTCTCTCCCTCTCCCTCTTCTTGTTTCTTTCTCTTCCCATCAGACAACGAGAAGAGTACGCCACTCTATATTCTGATCCTATTGTGATTGTAAAACTTCCTAACCATACGCAAGTAATAGTACACACGCTCGCTCATACATTAACAATCACATTGGCAATAAATACATGCATTTAAAAATATACAATAACATGGATGGTTGCCGATGCACACTGGAAGCAACAAATTCAGACGCACATACATAAATACAGGCATTAAATATGGACGAATAAGAGCAACTATCTTCAAAGCTCAGTGTATATATATATATATATATATATATATATATATGCTGTCATCCACAGACAGACTGTTTCGTTCTATCAGAACTCTTCAGTGTGGCTAGACACGAAGGACACTCGAAGCCGGGATCGAAATCCGTCCAACTTTACATTAGACTAAGTTTCAGACCTCTCGGCCACCAAGCGGACAACATTGGCTTAAGGAATTTTTTTAAGGTATTTATTTTAGCAACTGCAGCAGCAGCAGCCTTTGTTTACATTTTTTATACCCTATCGGCTACCAGAGTGCTCAATTCTTTCGAAGAGCTTTGCATTACGCTAGCGGCGGCCGACAATTCCTTCTCCAGAGTGCTCAACCCGCATTATTCATAAAACTATATGAATAAAAAAAATCACAAATCAACTCACTCCCGCTTAAAACAAGATACGACTTCAAACTCGATAAATATGTACATATTAAAGCAATTATCCTAAAAAACATTAATTTAAAAAATCTACCTCACATGTCTATATGGTTTGATTTGGTTTGCTTACGTTTTAAGACATATCAACGCTCGTGGGTTATTTAAAGTCAAATTCTATTTATACTCAATCATACACGAAATCATACAAGTAAAGTAAAGTTGGTGACCTTAGTTGAGGGTGAACAAAAGGCTCCCTTTTCAGTAGCTACTAAACGGGGGTGAAGGGGGGAGCGCTGCTCCATTCCTTGGATTGCTCAACTTTACCCTTGATCTTTACCTTAAAATTCTGAGTGTTAAGCAAGGTGGCATCAAGTACCATTCTTTAAGTTCTTGGTATGACTCGACCAAAGATTGAACCCACGTCTTTCGGGCCATTGGCAAACACTCAACTCATTCGGGCAATGTCACTGTTAAATATGTATAAATATTTATGTTGAAAAAATAGATTTGTAGGGAATCTGACAGTATGAGAGAAATATGAGAAAAGTTGGATAAATCAAACACTTAACTGATATTTAGATGTGTGATATTTCGTTTGGCTTTATTTCATCTTTACGAACCTCTTCAGACAGAGTCGTGGAGAAGAAATAAAGGCAAACAAAATATCACATATCTTAATTGGAGTTAAAAGTTTGATCTATCCAACTTTCCACATATTTCTCTCATATATATATATATATATACGTTTGTTAAATAAATAAAAGTAAAGTTAGTTACTCCACTTTGCCCTTGATCCTCACCTTATAATATTAGGTGTTAAGCAAGGCAACATCAAGTACCATTTTAAAATTAAAATAAAAAAAACAACAACGCTCACACACAGTACAGAATCGAAATTAATAACAAATAATAAGGCAATAAAAAGCCAACCTCTCTCTCTCTCTCTCTCTCTCTCTCTCTTTCCTTCTCTCAGCCTAACTCTCTCCCTCTTTCTCTCTGTTTTTTCTTTCTGTCTGCCTCTACTTCTCCTGCGTCTCTCTCTCTCTCTCTCTGCCTCTTTTTGCCTCTCTTTCTCTCTTCTTGCCTCTCCCTGCATCTCTCTCCCTCTCCCTCTCCCCCCTCTCTCTCTCTTCCTCTCCCAGAATGTCTCAAATCCTTCCTCTTTTTCTCCATCCCTTTTTCTCTCTTCCTGCCTTTTTCTCTTAGTCTCTCTGTCTCGCTCTGTCTCTCAGTCTCTCTCTATCTCCCTCACCCTCTTCTTGCCTCTTTCCCTCTACCTCGTCTTGTTTCTACCCCTCTACCTCCTCTTGTTTTTCTCTCTTCCCATCAGGCAACGAGAAGAGTACGCCACTCTATATTCTGATCCTATTGTGATTGTTAAGCAAGGCAACATCAAGTACCATTTTTTGAGTCTTTCGTATGTCTCGACCTGGGAATGAACCCCGGTGTTCCAGACCACTGGTGAACACTCTACTCATTATCGTGTCATAAAATCCATATCTACTAATATATCTGTTGTGAAATGTGTTAATGTTTACAAAATCATCTTATAAAAACAAACATTACTTTACTCCTACCCATCTATAAAAGATGCCGGACGAGAGATATTCAGGGAGTAAATCTCTACTTTATATATATTGAGAGAGAGAGAGAGAGAGAAAGAGAGAGGAAAAGAGATATTGAGAGAGCGAGAGGGAGAGTGAGAGTTGGGAGAGAGACTGGTGGAACTAGTGGGGCAATGGTTACTGATGTAGAAAATGGACACAGTGACATGAGTTAAAATCTCGGACGACGATGTTTGGCATTTCTCAAAGTGCCAACAGTCTAGAGAAAGGTATGCATCCAACTATTCTCCTTCCATCTATGGGTAAAATAGTTGGGTAGATTGGGATCTTTAACCTTGGTATGGTAAACGGTCTAG
>CAUZXS010002828.1:0-17500 GCA_963585895.1 Sepioteuthis lessoniana
CAAGGTCAATTTTTAAGCGGAGTTTAACAGTTTTCCTTCTCCTAGACTAATTGCCTCACCAAGGCTGAAGAACTCAGTCTATCCTACTATTTACCCATAGCTGGAGGGAGAATAATTGGATTCATACCTTTCCCAAGGGTATTAGTGCTATGTGAAATGCAATCAGTCTCGTCCAGTATTTGAACTGGAGTCGCTGTGTCCATATCCTATGACGATAACCATTGCACCACAGGCAACTCCAATATATATATATATACTCTTCTGTATTCATGTCGACATATACTGATGGAAACTAAAACTGGAAAAAGACTCATGGTGATTTTGATCCGGCCGTGTTAGTGTGCTGTAAACATTCTGATAACATTTTCAAAACCATCGGCTATCATGTGACGTAATAGCACTCCAACCAGGGCGCCATTTGTGTCTGCATGCAAGAGCAGAGACCTTAGTTAACGCGGAACGAGTAAGTACAATATTTTAATGCCGGGTCGCTGTTGATACAGTGCTTATTTCGTTAACTGTTCACATATTGATCTGGGTATGTTACTCAGTTATCTAACCTGCTCGTTTAATCTTGAGTAAATTGAATCCCATATTCAGTGTGCAGCAATTTTATTTTCCATTCGTCTACAGAGATATAAATGGAGAAACATAGATTATATATATGTACACACAAACACATGGACACAAACACATGCACACACACACACACACACATTTTATGTAGCTTATGTCTGAATAAAGTGCTCCTTATATATATATATATATATATATATATATATATATATATATATATATATCATCAGACATGCAGGCACAAAAATGTTTATACTTATATATATATATATATATATATACATATTTGCATAAATATAGATGAGTAAATACATATATATATACATTCATTCTCTCTCTCTCTCTCTCTCTCTCTCTCTCTCTCTCTCTCTCTCTCTCTCTACATATATATATATATATGCCTCTGTGTGTGCGTGTCTCTCTCTCTCTCTCTCTCTCTCTCTCACTCTCTCTCTACATATATATATAGACACAGGTACACACACACACACACACACACACATATATATATATATATACATATATATATATATATATATATATATGTATACAAATGCATGGACTGACACACGTATATACGTGGATAGATAGATAGATAGATAGATAGATAGATAGATAGGTGAAATATTTGCAGTTTGTCAGGCAGTGATTTAGAGGAAGATATGCATGGAAAGATTTGGAAAAGATTTAAAAAAACATTTCATAAGGTATTTATTTACTCTCTTTGCTGCACATAAATAATTACTGTCTATCGGTTGAGAGAATAGTTTTCATGATAAAGTAGCCAAAAACATTTAATGTTTTCTAAATGATTGTCTACAAGAAAAGATTCATTACAAATTTTTTTCTTGCTGTTAAATGTTTCCGATTAATAAAGAGAATTTTTGAAATGATACATTTGATTGATGGATAAGCTAACACCATCTGGTAAAAAGGAAAACATATTGGTATAATAGTTAGAATCTTCGTCAATGATCTGGGAGACCGTGGTTCAATCCAAGGTCAAATCATACCAAAGATTTTTAAAAATGGTACTTGATGCCGCCTTGCCTATCATTCAGCATTATAAGGTATGGGTCAAGGGTAAAGTGGCACCCTCCCCAACACTTCGGTGTAGTAGCTATTGAAAGGAGAACCCCCCTCGACTAATGTCGCCAACTTTATTTTACGTTCCGGATAAATGAGATTACCCACCCCCATATCCTTCCCAACAACAAAGTGACACACATATATATATCGTTGTGTGTGTGTGCGGGGGTAAAGATTTCCTTATATTATTCCGACAAAAAATATTAAATTAACTTGAATGTGTTTTTAGAATAATAATAATCATCATCATCATCATGTCGTGACGCTAGCACGTATATCCCTGACCCTCTCTCTCTCCACTTCTCCCAATCATTCATCGCCTCTGGCTGGTCTTCAGGGCTACATCCCGTATCCTCACATAGCTTCTGTATGTATGCTCGAGCTGGTTGTCCTACTTTTGCTTGGCCATATGCGGGGGTCCATAGGAGTACAACACTTATGAGCTCGTCCTTGCTTCTCCAGCAGTATCCTGCGTGTCTGGTTCGTCTAACTTGGATAGTTTTCGTGATAGAAGGCAGGTGGCCATATAGTTGTTGCCTTGTGGGGTGTTGCCGCCAGGACTTATTCAGTATTGCTCGCAACATTCTTGTGTAATTGCCGTCTAGCTTCTTCTTCAGCCGTTTAGTTAGCGTCCAAGTAGTGCATCCATATAGCCGTATCGATACGACCGCTGGCTGGAAGAAACTGCGTTTCATTTTATCGGTCAGGTCCAAAAGCTTATGTTTCTAAACATCAAACCTTATTGTGTTTAATTGTTAACTCGTCTTCATCAAAATGAATTTGGAAACTGTAATAACCTTCTGTGCTAAAATCTTTGTGTTTATCATCAAATATTCAATAATATCAAGACACCATTATCTATGCCACCTGGATTTTATATATAAGCGAACTCAATAAAACCTTTACACGGCCAATAAGATATATCTATGTACCAGTACGTGCACCTATTTGTGCATGCATCTATGTGTTTTAAATGGGTTTAGTTTTATGACACATCAACCGTTGTAGGTTATTTCATACTAAATCCCACTCATACATACATATTAGATATATATGATTTGTAAACTTAAGTCAACAAAGCCAAATTGCTCAAAACATTGCGATGTATTGCGAACAATTCAGCCAAACACCAGCCATTTGTTTACATACAGTTAAATGATCAAACAGTTCTATTTTTACCAATTCAATTTATTCAAAGCCATTTCTTTGCACTAATTTTAAATGTCAAATAGTTCTATTTGACCCAAAGTTAAAAACCTATTAAGTGCTACCACTCCGGGCCAGATTGGACCTTGGAACGATGGCAATGAAGGAGTACTCCCTATTCCTAAAACCTCCCACATTACTGGAACGTCACCATCAGATTATTGAATATCATATCGTTAGGGTTGTCCTACTCCTCTGCAGAAGTATTCTACAGCCGCAGACGACTGGGCTGTATGTGTTTTAAAGTGCACACAGAAGGAATAGATGGTAAAATATATAGGTATCTTTCTTTGATGAATTGGCATTTCGTCTATCAATCCGTTTCATTTCACCAGGATACGACTGGGCTGTATGTGTTTTAAAGTGCACACAGAAGGAATAGAATATGAAAATATATAGGTATCTTTCTTTGATGAATTGGCATTTCGTCTATCAATCCGTTTCATTTCACCAGGAATATTTTGATTCAACCAATCTATCCGCCACGAGGGGGATGCGACGAAAATTCACTTTTTTATGCCGAGAACAGCTGATTTAAATTCAGAGTTTTCAACCGGTTACTTTTACCAAGGCTAAAGAACCCAATCTGTCTTCTCTAGCTATTGATTTATACTTTAGTTTGGAGGGAAACACTAAGATTTTCATTTAGCACTTGAACTGGGGTCATCAATTTTATTTCTTTCGATAACCGTTACACAAAGCTTGAATAAAATAGGAATTACAGTCTCACACGTTATTCTACATAGTCTTCAGCTATTCCTGTTATGACTGTCTTTACGAGTTTGGTAAGTAAAAGAGGCATCTCCACTTTAAATGTAATATAATGGCCGAGGGATTTCGTTTTATATATCTTGCCTTTGGGTTTAGTTAGGCTGAGAACCTTTCGGCTCTGGGCATAGGTTAGTTAGGTGCAAACTTGAGCGCAGGTGTTAACGCGCGCGGGGGGAGGATGTGTCATTCACAGATGTCAAAATAAAAATCCCAGATAGAAAGGTTGACCAATGGATGTGAATGACGTCATGCTCCGGAAGCGCACGCGGAGGATTTTGGGGATTTGAAAAAGTGAGTTGAGTTGAGTTCCTGGCTCGGAAGAAGACGGTTGACTTCCGCTTGCTCGCCGAAGCTAGGCCAGTGGCTTTGTGGCGGGTGCCACACGTGTTGCGTGGGGAGATGGAAAAGCCAGAATAGAAAGAATGTGTATCTCTCTCCTCATGTCGAAGAACCTTTAAACTCAAAGGTAATAAAAAGTTTCGTACCTGAACTAAGAAGCCAGAAGTGTTTTTCATGTTTCGGGATTCCTATGTTCTCTGTATATATGTTATGAACATTATATGTACGTTTCCCATATTTCGAATGGCCATGGTACATAAAAGGAGGTCTCTGAAACTAGTAGACAAGTTCACATACCTCAGAAACTGCGTCTAATCTATCGAAAACGACATCAATACGCGACTAGTGAAGGCATGAACATCTATCGATAGGCTATCGGTCATATGGAGGTCAGACTGATAAGATAAAACGCATTTTTTCCATGTTGTAGTCGTGTCAATATGGATGCACCTCATGGATGCTGATAAGCGTATTGAGAAAAAGCTTGACGGCAATTACACAAGAATGCTGCAAGCTGTCATGAACAAATCCTGGAAGCAACATCCCACAAAGCAGTGGCTATACAGCCTCCTACCCCCATCTATAAAATTATTCAAATAAGACGAACAAGACATACTGGACACTGCTGCAGAAGTAAACATGAACTCATAAGCAACATACTCCACTGGACCCTTTCACACAGACCAACAAGTGTTGGACGACCACCTGGAACTTATCTACAGCAGCTCTCTGCGAACCAAGGATGTAGCCTAGAAAACCTGCCGAAAACGATGGACTATAGAGACGAGTGGCAAGGAAGAGTCTGGGAAATCCGTATTAGAGGCATGGCATGATGATGACGATATATATATATATATATATATATAAGCGACTAGCAAAGGCATCGACTGCAATCGATAGGTTATCGATCATATGGAAATCAATCGCAATTTTTTCCGTACAGCATTTGTGTGAATTCTACAATATCGATGCACCTCATAGACGCTGACTAAGCTTGTAGAGAAAAAGCTAGACTGGAATTGCACAAGCTATACTGAAAAAAATTCTGGTAGCAAGATCCCACAAAGCAACAACTGTACGACCACCAACCTCCCATTTCTAAAACTATCCAAATAAGAAGGACAAGGCATGTGGGACACTGCTGGAAAAGTAAGAACGATCTCATAATCGACTTTCAAGTATTGGATGACCAACTAGAACATATCTACAACAACTCAGTACGGACATAGGATGTTGTCTAGAGGACCTGCCAGAAGCGATGGAAGATAGAGATAGATGGTGAGAGAGAGAGAGAGAGAGAGAGAGACAGAGACAGAGACAGAGGGAGAGAGAGAGTTACGGAAATCCATGCCTGCTGCCTGACATGATATATATATATATATATATATATAACTAGATATTATAGACATCCTTTGTGTACATATTTTTTTATCCTTTCAAATCGCCATATGGATTTTAAGATATCCAGCTAGAATTGGATGATAAATTTTCCATATTTAACTGGTTCCAAGCTACTTTCGGACCCCTTTCGAGACATCTTCAGTTGGGGTTGTATATTGCAAAAGTACAATACAGCTTTTTATTTATACTGGTGTAACTTTTTTAAAAATTTAGTTCCGTATATGTCAACAGTAGCTAATTACATTTTAGTACATTAGCACTGTTATCAAAATTAATTTCTGGGTAGTTGGGACTTTTATTTTTAATGTGTAGGGCTTCAAGAATCTTTAATTTTTTGTTTGCTATTTTGTTGTTCGAATATTGCGTTATCGTAAGAATTTTCTGAAATGCAATTGTAAGGCAGGATTGTTTTTCAGATGTGCTATTGATCCAGTTTCAAAAATATATACGTCGGTTTAACGTCACCTTCCTAGTAGAGGTGACTTACCACGCATATTTCTGACAGATATGAATTATTTTATTTTTATTTTTATACCTATTTCTATAACTCTAGTATCGTGGAAAAAACAGAGAATGCAATTTGTAAATAAAAAAATATTACACAAACTGATATCTGGAAAAAAATTTCAATAAAAAAGAAAAGACTAAAAACATCCTTACTACTTGAAAATAATGAATCATCACTGCCATAACTAGCCAAAAGAAAAAACAAAGACAAAGATACCAAACCTAATACGTAATCGTGCTCACTCCTCTAAGTAGTGCAAAACTAGAGTACCTATAAGTGCCAGAAACTATCTACCTAGGTTTCATCTAACGGATCTTCAGGATAATTCTATCAATATATATATATATATATATATATATAACCATATTTACCAACCCCTCCGCTCGGGAAGGATATGACACAAGGTCATTTGTTAAGCGGAGTTTAACAGGTTTCAATTCAGAGCTTTCCTTCTCCTAGACTAATTGCCTCACCAAGGCTAAAGAACTCAGTCTGCCCTACTATTTACCCGTAGGTGGAGGGATAATAATTGGATTCATACCTTTCCCAAGGGTATTAGTGCTTTGTGAAATGCAATCAGTCTAATCCAAGATTTGAATTCCTGTCACCGTGTCCATTTCCTACGACGTTAACCATTACACCAATATAATTCCAGCAGAATTATCCCGAAGATCAGTTAGGTGAAACCTTGGTTGGTAGTTTCTAGTTCTTTTAGATATATATATATATATATATATATATATATATATATATATATATATATATATATATTTGTACAGTAGAAATTCCTTAGTCTTATCCTGTAAAAGAAAAAAATATATATATACAGGGTGTCTCAAAATAGATGCAACCCATTAATATGATAACGATTTATTACAGAGACAAGTGAAATTGCTGTCATTTGAAACACGCCCTGTAAAAATGCATCCTTTAAGCTAAAGACATCAAATCAATGTTTTCTTAATTGATTTTATATCAGCTTCCAGGACATGCAATCTTTTTCTGGGCTTCTTGTCTCAGTAATATATCATTATCATATTAATGAGTTGCATCTGTTTTTAGACAGTTTTGAATGATTTTGTTTCTAAATAAGTAATGACGCAAAATATCTTTCTTCACTTGGCCAAGCCATTGTGATCAATGATTAATAGTTGTTATACTATTTTCAAATCTGAAACCAAAAAGAACACAATAGTATTTGTAGTAGAGTTACTAGCTGTCACTATGGTCCTATGTATATTGAGACATCCTATATCATTGTAAATAAAAAGAACGACATTAAACAATACAGAAAGATTTTATTCATTTTCATTTTTACAGTACATGTTGAATATAATATGATCATATCAAACTGGAAAGTCGCCATGTACCGGCAGTTGATGACTTACGTATCAGCACTGGTAGGCGTACTACTACTTTGAATAGTGTTATCAAATAAACATATTAAAATATGCAAAAATCCAAGGAACAAATACAGTTAAATAAATGCTAGAGACATCAAATCAATGTTGTTTTTTTTTAATTGTTATTATATCAGCTTCCAGGACATGCAATCTTTTTTGAGTAATAAATCATTATCTTACTAATGGGTTGCACGTTAAAAAATATTTTGAAATAGTTTTGAATGATTTTGTCAGCAAATAATAGTAATGCAAATTTTTTTTTCCTTTCTTGTCCAAGACATTGTGATCAAGGAATAATAGTTGTTATTGTATACTATTTTCAAATATGAAATAAAAAAGAACACAGCATTATTAGTAGTAGACTTATTAGTAGTCACAGGGGTCCCATGTATATTGAAACACCCTATATTTGTTGAGAATATCTATGTGAATATTTATATTTAGATTGATGAATGAATAGACACTACCGTCGATCTAAGGGTTAGAGGTCAAACAGTTCAGCTGGAGATGTGATTTGTTGTTTTACCTTAGACGATTTGTTTATATCAATGAAGGTCTGTGTAAACCCAGCCACACATTTCAAGGCGCGGTGAAAACAGATGAATGTCTCACAGATTCTCCAAACAAAACTCTCCTTTCGTTTTTCTATTTTATCCTTCTCCAGGACCAGTTGAATCCCAAAGCTACAGAGCCCCTGGTGCCCTATGCACCTCCTCTGTCCTATTATAGCCGTAATTAACATAGCAGACAGAAGTGTAACGCAGGGTTTTGATCATGGCTTGTCGAGTCAGACTTCTTCATTGATAGAGATTTTGCTATCATATACGTGTGTATAAAACTCTGTGTGTGTGTGTGTGTATTTATATCTGTACTTGTGTTAGTGTCATTAGTGTACGTGAATATATATATATATATATAATCGAAGGCGACTCGAAGAATCCCTTTTAAATAGCTATTTCGCTGAGCTGTGGAGGAGAACTCTACTCCTTTTCCGAGATTGTACTACTTACCCTTGAACAATGCCATATAATGTTGTGTTATGTAAGGAGGCATCAAGTACCTTTGCTATGACTCGACCTGGGATTGAACCGGACCATCGGTGATCACTTTAACCATTATATCAATTGGCCGCAATATATACACATATATATATATATATATATATATATCGAGAGAGAGAGAAGAAAAGTTTGTTTTTTTAATACTTGTTATCTACATAGTGGTGCCAATTTTCGTGTGAAGAAGAAAACGAAAAGCAGAAAGCAAAAACAAAACAACCACACGTATTTTGAATAGTGAACCTCTTTCTGCTTAAATATTGACGCAATACGATCTTACTACGCTCATCTTTCCCGCCTTTCTTCTCCATCTGTAAGATCGCTTTCCGGACTCGAGTTAAGCTTACTAAAAATCCTTCCTGACTAACCTTTGGTTTCTTCGACTATTTTTTTTCCCGTTTTTTTCTTTATCTTAAGCTTTTTTTTTCCAACGTTCATTCATTCCTTTTTTTTTTTTTTTTGACAGCCTGCGGTTGACTATCCCTCCTCTTTCAAAAAAAAAAAAAATTTATCGTCTACCAACGTGTGAAAATACCGCTCACAAACAAGGCAGTCACTTCCATTATATATATATATATATATATATACCCATTTCATTCGTCTTCTCGTTCATATCTAGTATGGTCGGGATGCTTTTGAGCTTCGCTGCAGTCTGCTTGCCTCGATGGAGATCTGCTTCTTTTTCTTTTTTCTTTCTTTTCCTTTTTTGTGCTTTTTTTCTTATCTTTTCCCTTTTTCTTTTACCGTTTCCCATTTTCACCAGACGAACGCACGCACACGCACACACTTTCTTTCGACATGTGTTTCTCATCAGCAGACTCCACAGTAGGAAAGATATCTTCAGCAAATGACTGGCACTAGCTCTCTCTCTCTCTCTCTCTCTCTCTCTCTCTCTCCCTCTCTCTCTCTCTCTTTCTCACTCACTCTCTTTCTCTCTCTCTCACACACACACACAAACATGCGCACATACATTAACGCACGCACGCATGCACGCACAGACACAGGTCCACATTTCGTCTTTCTCGGATTATTTCTTGGGGTTCGTCGCTTCTTCATTTTATATCATCTTTTATTCAACTCTTTTCTTTCTATTTAAAATACGCTCAGAAACCATGCAATATATATATATATATATATATATATATATATATACACTCTATGGACACAATTATTGGCACTCATGACATTTCAGTACATGGAGAGTATCGACTAAAAAATTAATCTAGGGAAACAGTTTTGATCGTTTAACAACTGATGGTTGATAAAGGATCAGCAAATGATATAAGCTTGTATAAATTTGGTTATCTTTTTGCGTTTATTACTGAGAATATTGCAAACACTAAACAAATTAAAGATTGTTAACAATGCTGTTCAAGGATTATATATATATATATATAATTTAAAGTTTTATGGTAAACTTATCGTCAGACTGGAGCCAATGACAAGCATAGATTTAGATTGCACTAGACCTTCGGGTCTAGTGAATCTATGACCAGCAAGATCCCCTGGCATTCGTGCCGGGAGAATTACCAAAGGTCATCATAGTTCATATAGCACATCGTGAGTCTATTAAAAGCATAGTCCAATAGGGTACGAGTTTCGGCTCGTGCACGACCTCCCCCGCCACTAAATCCCCACTATAAAAAAAGATCTTGAGTCAAATCCGGCCTAGTGGGAAGCTCGGATTAATATCCTTCCCGTCATTCTAACGACAAAAAGTGTAATAAAATGATTGAATGAATATGATCTTTTAATTGAAACATATTACAACGGTACCTTATACGAGAAAAAAGTTTGAGCAAGTACTCTTTAAAAAATTACGCTTATCTCATTGCTACAAGTTTCGCGATTAGATCATCAGGTGAGCTTTATCAATAATACTAATGAATGAGTTAATATTTTTTATAATCCCTATTGATACATATATATATATATATACACATACACACACACACACATATATATATATATATATATAAGTTGGCGACCGTAGTCGAGGGCGACCGTAGTCGAGGGCGACCCGAAGGCTCTCATTTAAACATCTACAACACCAAGGTGTAGGGAAGGTCACTACTCTTTTCCCTGGATTGCTCCACTTTACCCTTGATACGTACCTTATAACGCTGAGTGTTCAGCAAGGAGGTATTAAGTACCATTGTTTTAGTTTTTGGTTTGATGTGACCAGGGTTTGAAACCTGGTCTTCCGGGCCATTGGCGAACACTCTACCCACTATGCCAATGAGCCAGTCTTATATATATATATCTTGTATACCAGTCCATTCGTCTAGTGGGTAGAGTGTTCACCAGTGGCCAGGAAGACTGGGGTTCAATCCTAGGTCGAGTCATTCCAAAGACTCGATAAATGGTACTTGATGCATTATAAGGTACGGATCGAGAGTAGAGTGCAGCAATTCAGGAAAAGGCGTAGCACCCTCCTCAACACCTCGGTGTAGTATCTAAGGAAAAGGAAGCTTTCGGGTCACGCTCGAATACAGTCACCAGCTTTACTTACTATATATACACCAATCTGTATATAGATAGATAGATAATATAGGCTAATATATTTATATTATAAGTAAAGAGTAATAACTATCATCGATAGAGCATACATGTTTATACTAGAATAGTGTAGACATAAAGTCAACAGTGCTTGGTGACTGTCAGTTTCACGCTTATACATTCATCAACCTATGTCTACCTTATCCTAACTTAAAAATACACACACATACATACATACATATATATATATATATATATATATATATATATATATATATTTAAAGACCTGGTCTTTGAAAAGGTGAAAAACTGTCAGTCACAACGAGACATTGATTATGTGTGTACGCAATCCTAAAACAGATATATATGCTATATCACTGATATTGAGATTTTTTCCTCAACAAATAGCAAAGGAAATTATCAGATATATATATATATATATATATATATATATATATTGGCAGCAATATTTTAAAACTCGTTTGATTAAATTATACGGCATTTCGTTTCTCTCCATTTTATCGATGATCCTTTCACTTCTTTATAAGTCGTTTGACATCAGGATGGAATGATTTAAAAAAGGCATCATATTTATACCAAGTGCTTTCTGTACCACCTGGTGCTATCTTCTTGGGAACCAACAGTGAAATCACAAACGCAATGTTGAGTCATTTATATTTATATAAAGAGTAGGAGGAAGAACATGTGGAACGCAAAAATTACGGAAGAAAAGAATATTACTAAGTGTAAGAGAATGATGGCTCCAGCTGGGACAGGAAGTAGTTTGTAAAAATATGGCACCTTATTGAATTCATTCCATTTAGCTGTCAATCGACTCCTGTGAAAACTTGAACGGATCAATAGTAAAAAAGATACAAACGAAGTGATATATATATATATATATATAGAGAGAGAGAGATAGATAGAGAGAGAGAGAGATAAAGAAAGTTTTGTACCTGTACATGCGTGAGAGGATGTGGTTTGTTTGTTTGTTTATTTTGGTTTATGGCATATCATCCTTTGTATGTTATTTAATGCCAAATCCATTTTCATATAAATAAACAGTTCTATTTCAATCAATTCAGTTTAGTATGAGTACACAGTTTAATTGTTAGAAACATTTTTATTTCAAGCTGTTCAGTTTAATCAAACTGTTCTAATTCAAACAATTTAGTTTAGTATAAGTATCGTTTTTGTTTACACACAGTTAAATGTCAAAACAATTCTATTTCGAACGATTCACTTTAGCGCAGTATAGTTTCAATTTCAAAAACAGTTCTATTTTAAACTATTCAGTTTAGCATAAGTAACCAGTTTATATGCAAAAGCAGTAAACTCTAGAAACGATGGTTTGGTTCTATTTGACCCATAGATAGGATCCTGCCAGATGCTACCGCACCGAGCTAGAGTGAACCTGGAAGCAATGGCAATGAAGGATGCTCTGCATTCCCCGAAGCTCTAGTATTACTGAAACCTTGCCATCAGATTGTTTAGTGTCATATCAAGACATTCATTGTTGGCGTCTTACCCCTCTGCTGAGAATCAGCCCAAGCCGACTGGGCGAGAGTGGATGTGGGTGCAATCACGTGTCCAAAGTAAGTCGTTAATAAAGTAGAGATAATTGAAGTTGCATTTACGAAGAAGAAGCCGATATTCCTTTTGCTTTCTATTTCATTGTACAATGAATGCAGTGATGTAACAAAGCAAATATTCTGAAATATATGTAATATATTCTGTAATTGTCTTTAATTGGAATCATTTTGAGATGAGGCTTCTTAATCTGAGAATTAATTTTTTATTTATTGCGGATTTTTTGTCCTCGTCTTGGTAGACACAAAAAAAAAACTACCAAGATGAGGACAAAAAGTCCGCAATAAATAAAAAATTAATTCTCAGATTAAGAAGCCTCATCTCAAAATGATTCCAATTAAAGACAATTACAAAAATTCGGTACGGACCCGACTATGGAAGACCAGATAAGGATTTATAAGACCAAAAAATCCATCCTTAATCGCCTTTCGGGGTCCATGGTGCAGCGGATAGAAGCGTTGAGTCTCTACGGTTCCAGGTGAGCATTGTCAGAAGATAGCGGTTTCAAATCCTACCCAAGCCAGCCAGAGGTTTACTTGGTCAAAAACGTGGTGCGATAGACAACAACTATGGAAGGCAGTAATTACTGGAGATACGGTTACAAGACTCATCATTCCTATCCGAGGTCGCGGTAAAATCACCTGAAGAAGGCCAGAGGTGAAATTTGGCCGAAACGTAGTGAAAGAAGAAACAACACAAAAAAAACTACCAAGATGAGGACAAAAAGTCCGCAATAAATAAAAAATTAATTCTCGTTATATATTCTGTTGATATTTTTTCATACTTTGCTTAGTCTGACTCTGGTATATAAACGATGCGTAAAGTTTAGTGATTGAAGTCACTTAACGATTGAACACAGCAGAACTAACCTTCAAACGAGTAGCCTATCACTAACTATTTCTAGAGGTGCCCGTGGTGTAATGGTTATCGTCGCAGGATATGGACACGGTGACACGAGTTCAAATCCTGGACCTGACTGATTGCATTTCACATAGCACTAATACTCTTGGGAAAGGTATGAATCCAAATATTCTCCCTCCAGCTATGGGTAAATAGTAGGGCAGACTAGGTTCTTCAGCCTTGGTGAGGCAACTAGTCTGGGAGAAGGAAAACTCTGAATTCAAACCTGTTAAACTCCGCTTAAAAATTGACCTTGTGTCATATCCTGCCCGAGTGGAGGGGTTGGTAAATATGATCACTAATTATTTCTATAGTGAAATGTGTCTTGTATTGGAATTAGACAATGAACATATGTTTCATCATCATTATCATGTCGTGCCGCTAGCTCGGATCTCTCCGACCCTCTTTCGTCACTTCTCCCTATCGTTCAACACCTCTGGTAGGTCTTCAGGGCCACATCCCGTATCCTCACATAGCTGCTGAATGTATGTTCTAGCTGGTCGTCCTGCTTTTGCCCGACCATGTGTGGGGGTCCATAGGAATATATCACTTATGAGCTCGTCCCTGCTTCTTCCGCTTAAAGGAGGAATAATAATAGAAAAAGTGTTTAGTGAATATATGTGTGAATATCTATCTTTAAATAAACTTTTTCAATACATTTAAATGCAAATAAATCAGTGACTGACTTCATCTATTAATCTATCTATTTATCTGTCTATTTTGCTGGCTTGCTAGCTAGCTAGCCCTAGCCTTCTTAACAAATAAAGGATGGTCTATCTGCACGAACTCACACACACACACACACACACACACACACACACACACACACATATATATATATATATATATATATATATATTCCTTTCATTCTGTTATTTCGTGTATGTTTATATATATATATATATAGTACAATTTGATGGAGACACAAACTCGATTAAGTCGTCATAATAAATTTATTTCGGCGAAGAATATTACTCTCCATTTCGTCAGATGACTATTTACATGCTTCTCTCTCGTCACAGAGTATATATATATATATATATATAATACTGCCGGTTCATACCTCTCTGTCTACAAATGTTTGTTCTTTTCTCCATGTCCTTTCGTATATATATGACTATGAGGGTGGTAAGAAGAGAGAGAGAGAGAGAGAGAGAGAGAGAGAGAGAGAGAGAGAGAGAGAGAGAGAGGGAGAGAATGTTCACATCTAACTACTTATAAACATGGATGGGTATGAGTGAGAGAAAATATCGTGATATACTCGAATGACCTTTATGCGCGTCTGTGTGCGTTTGTGTTGAGTGTTTGTGTATGTGGGTGTGAGTGATTTCCACATAAGTAATATAGATCTTACTTAATACTTTCACAACAAAAGACTGATGATTGCCTTGTAAAGATGGTATGAAACCAGTGGTCGCAGAGAAGCATCCATGCTATTAAATATATATAAAAACTAATATATACTTATTTGTTATTATATTACGTATTTTTATATATATATATATATATATGTGTGTGTGTGTGTGTGTGTGTGTGTTATATTCATCATACATATATAATCTCTATCATATATATATATATATATATATATATATATATATGTATATATATATGTATGTGTGTGTGTGTGTGTGTGTGTGTGTGTGTGTGTGTGTGTGTGTGTGTGTGTGTAATACAAACACCATAATGTATATTTTCTCTCTGTCTCTCTCTATATAAACAGACCGAAAGCGAGAGAGATAGAAAGAGAAAGATAAAGAGAGAGAGAGAGAGAGAAAGGGAGGGAGGGAGAGGTTCTATTCATGGCCATAAGGTATTGTACTCTTCCATATTCCCAAGGTACTATCTGCTTAGCCGGACTTAATCTATTACTTGGCGCCTGAAGCGCTTCTAGAAGGCAATGCAGAGGATTACAAACATTTTTTTGTGAATACAACGCTTGAGCCTCGGTTTGTGCCTGACCCCAAGAATAAAATGAACATTAGTCAAACTTAACTTCATGGGAAGTCGGATAAATTCTTTATTCTGAACCGTAAAATTTATAGTGTTATATGATTCACATTGAAAGTGTATGCTATTTCTTCTTAGGTTAAAATGCCTGGCACTAAATCCGAAATAATATATATATATATATATATATATATATATATCTAAATTATATTTTATTTTATTTCAGAGTTGGTGCATGGTATTTTATCTATCTATATCTATATCTATATATATATATATATTTACAATGCAAAGTGTCTTTATATAATTCTGATGCCATACACCCGAATATTTTTTCATTTTTTACTTTATCTTGACTAAAATTTGATTTTTTTGTGAACTTAAAAATGATCTTCTAGGAAGCAAAAGGTGAAACGTATTTACGATAAATAGGACGTGAGTATATATATATATATATATATATATATATATATATATATATATGTTTGTGTGTGTGTGTGTGTGTGTGTGTGTATACGTGTATTATTTCTTAAGATTTCTACGTCTCACAAAGATTTAAGCCCATATTTTACTTTGACTACCAAAGATTGATTTTTTTCCACCGAATCTACCGAGCTGCAACGGGTGCTTCTTCTATAACCCAATTTTTTGTGCATAATCAAATATAGTAGAAAATAATCTATGCATGATTGTCTTAGTAATAACATGGCCTGGAATATTTACATACAGGCACGTAAATACTGAATGGATGAACAGTCGCAAAATCACGCTCATATGATTATGCCGGTGTATGTACATGCATGTGTCTGTGCGTGTTGCACCAGACACCCTTCAATTGATAAATCTGAATTCAAGTAATGCCCAGCACATGGGTTCGAATACAGTCAGCGAATTATTAATTAGTTTTTTTATAAATGTATTTATTATTTTTGTTTCTTGCATTTTCTCGAGTATAAAATGATTACTGCGATAAATAGTTACAAGGGAGGGTTAAAAAAATCTGTAAGCTGAAAAATTCATATCTGTTGATGATGATTTTTCTTTTTTTTTTACTAACGAAGTTAAAGCACAGCAACACCAATGACAGAAGTGTGTGGACTGCAAGAGTTTTGGTATGTAAAAATTAGCTGTATTTGGTTATATACCTTGAGATTATCTTAGTCAGCCCATGAACATTTTAGCGACCTTCGGATATATATACAATAAGTTTTTGTATATTGTGTTCAATGCTATGACAGCAGAGCAGGTATTAAACCGATATATAGTGGAATTATGAAACCCTATATCCCTATTATATATATATATATATATATATATATATATACAGAGAGAGAGAGAGAGAGAGAGAGAGAGAGAGAGAATTCAATAACGAAGCTCTTCCAAGACACATAATCTGAATCGTGCCCAAAAGTACTGCGTAATATCACAATTCAATATGTAGTTGAGTAAGCAAATCATTTCTTTTATCAAGAATCAAAAAATTATTCAATCCCGACGAACAGATAAGATAAAACCAAGACTGAAAGAATATTTACTCAAATTTATGTTGCGCTAACACACACACACACACACACACATATATATATATGTATATATAATATCCTATGTATAATATACGTATGGGGTCCTAGTATAGTTGCCGCATTTCTTATGCACGTATTGTTCCGTTTATGAGATCAATTATGGTAATTCAGTGGTGTTATTGGTGCCTTTAATCTTAAGTAAATTGACACGTTCAGGATATTGTCATTTTTTTCATCTCTCTCTCTTCCTCTCTCTCTCTCTCTCTATATATATATATATATATATATATAACCTGAGGAAAATAGTCTAAGGGTTAGACTATTAAGTAATAATCCAAGGTGAATAGGAATATCCAGTTAAGTGCTCAAAATCAACAGTTATCGAATATGAAATTAATTTCAGATTAAAAATTCATCGAAACTCACGTGCCGAGAGAAGATATTTTTAATAGAATTAAACGAAAAAAATTTCAATTTTGTTGTTCTATAATAAATTTATTTCAGGTGTATAAAATGACCTTCTTCAGATGGATAAAATACAGTTGTGCATTTGAATATGATATTGACAGGTTTACATCGCTTCCAGTGAGAAGAGAATTTAAAAAGATCTATTTGATTTATCAAAAATAAAAAGAAAACTTGAAATTTTTTTTTAATTAAGAAAATACTGAGATGATCTCCATCACA
>CAUZXS010002828.1:20000-52797 GCA_963585895.1 Sepioteuthis lessoniana
AAAAAACAAAGTAAAATAAAAAAAATAAAAAACAGGCTGTCTACTCGGGCATAGAGCATAGTTTGCAAGATCCAAGACTCTCTATTTCCGAACACTGGAAGCGTTCATTTAATTACTAGACGATTCTTTCAATTTCAGAAATTAAATCGAAATCGGTTTTCAGGGGAAAATAAAGAAAAGCGGACAGGTATGTAGGGGTGGGTGTTTGATAGTTTGACGAAAGAAGGCAAGAAAGAAGAAACAACAACCACAACAACCACAACAACCATATAAAACAAACAAACGAAAACAAAAACAAACAATACAATGAAATTAAATGAAACTAGAAGATATTTCTGGAGTTTGTAAAAGGAAAGTGTTTATTTCTATTTGCGTTTTCTTTTTTTTTTTTCTAAAAGCAAATAAACAAAAGATTGTTTCATTCATTAATGTCATTTTGTATATTTCAATAATTATATATATATATATATATACTTATTATTCTCTCTCTCTATATATATACTTATTATATATATATATATATATATATATATATATATATATATACGTATGTATGTATGTATATGTATGTATGTGTGTCGATGCGCGCTCGTGTAAAACCTGAAAATCAGAGTAGGTGGGTGGAGGTAGTGGATTTTAATTGATGAATATTTTGTTTTATTATCAATAAACATCAATATAAACAAGAACATCAACAAGAACAACAACAACAATAATAATAATAATAATAATAATAATAATAATAATAATGGGCAAACTAGCACAGAAAGAGTATGAGACTAGACACGAATGGGTTTGCCAGGTGATCCACTGGCAATTGTGCAACAGATCTAATTTTGACAAATATGAACAAATGGTATATGCACATCACAGATTCTGTCCTAGAGAATGAGACGCACAAACTTTTCTGCGATTTTGTGATACAAACGGGTCACCGAAACCTCTGCCAGACCTAGTAATAGTAAAAAAAAAAAAAAAAAAAAAAAAAAAGGACTTGCCGAATTGTGGACTTTGCTGTCCCGGCTATCCACAGAGTAAAATTGAAAGAAAGCGAGAAGAAAAAAAAGTACCTGGACCTTGCTTGGGAACTGAAAAAAAACTTTAGAACATGAAAGTGACGATGGTATCAATTGTAATTGGGGCACTTGCTTCAGTCACCAAAAGATTGATGAATGAACTGGAGGAACTGGAAATAAGAGGACGAGTGGAGAGCATCCAAATGAGAGCATTATAAAGATCGGCCGGAATACTGAGAATACGCTTTTGAACGGAATAAACTCCCTTATCCCTTCCAGTGTTGGGTAAATAGTACCACTACTGTTCTTGTATGGCTTGATGGGTCATTAATAAACAAAAAACGAATCTAATTATAAGTGTCTTGGAGACGTGAGCAGACATGCTCTCACTTTTACTTCGGTAAAATCCTATCAGTTAAAACTGGCGCAAAAAACTCATCAGGAATGATATAATAATATCATTATACTCTCCATAAGATGATAGACGGTAACGATAATAATAATGATGATGATGGGGGGCTCATCAAAAGAATTTTAGGAAATTTGATACCAAAGTGGAACATAGTAGAAGACCTTTGGGAACTAAGTGAAGCAGGTTGTCAAGAGATGTAAAACAGAAGTATCACTGCCGGTTACACTAATTTCACTCGACTAAAAAATGCAGGCATCAAAACTATCATGGCGGCCCAGTAAAATGTAACTCTGAGCCTTTATATTCAAAGGACATGATCATGGATTGGTGCAGTTGAGAAGGGATCAATCCCAGCAAGATCATCTTGGCAAGTGGGGTCTGATGCTGAAACACCGGATGAACCCCGTATCATAATTAACGATGTATCTCAATACACCCGTAAGATATGTCTTTATAAAAAATGCATAATATTTCAAATGAAAATAATATTATCTATGAGGAATAAAGTAACGAGACGAAGACTGACAATGGCAGAAAAATTTTAGCAGTAATTGTGATGACAATGAAAGAAAAACTATCTATCTATCTATCTATGTGAATTTCCCTCTTTCTGTATCTATCCCCCGATTGCATTTACTTTTTTGGTTCTTTCCATATATGTGAATAAATATTTAATTCTACTCTCTCTCTCTTTCTCTCTCTCTCTCTCTCTCTCTCTCTCTCTCGGTTTCACTCTTTCTTTGTTACTCTTGGTTGTATTTATTTCTTAGTTCTTTCATATATATGAATAGACATTTAATTCTACTCTCTCTTTTTCTCTCTCTCTCTCTCTCTTCTCTCTCTCTCTCTCTCTCTCTCTCTCTCTCTCTCTCTCTCTCTCTCTATAAGGTTCACTCTTTCTTTGTCTACCCTTGGTTGAATTTATTTCTTGGTTCTTTTATATATATGAATAGACATTTAATTCTACTCTCTCTCTCTTTCTCTCTCGCTCTCTTTCTCTCTCTCTCACTCTCTCTCTCTCTCTCTCTCTCTCTCTCTCTCTCTCTAAGGTTCACTCTTTCTTTGTCTACCCTTGGTTGTATTTATTTCTTGGTTCTTTTATATATATGAATAGACATTTAATTCTACTCTCTCTCTCTCTCTCTCTCTCTCTCTCTCTTTATAAGGTTCACTCTTTCTTTGTCTACCCTTTGTTGTATTTATTTCTTGGTTCTTTTATATATATGAATAGACATTTAATTCTACTCTCTCTCTCTCTCTTTCTCTCTTTCTCTCTCTCTCTATATAAGATTCATTCTTTCTTTGTCTACCCTTGGTTGTATTTATTTCTTGGTTCTTTTATATATATGAATAGACATTTAATTCTACTCTCTCTCTCTCTTTCTCTCTGTCTCTCTCTCTATTAGGTTCACTCTTTCTTTGTCTACCCTTGGTTGTATTTATTTCTTGGTTCTTTTATATATATGAATAGACATTTAATTCTACTCTCTCTTTTTCTCTCTCTCTCTCTCTTTCTCTCTCTCTCTCTCTATAAGGTTCACTCTTTCTTTGTCTACCCTTGGTTGTATTTATTTCTTGGTTCTTTTATATATATGAATAGACATTTAATTCTACTCTCTCTCTTTCTCTCTTTCTCTCTCTCTCTCTATAAGGTTCACTCTTTCTTTGTCTACCCTTGGTTGTATTTATTTCTTAGTTCTTTTATATGTATGAATAGACATTTAATTCTACTCTCTCTCTCTTTCTCTCTTTTTCTCTCTCTCTCTATAAGGTTCACTCTTTCTTTGTCTACCCTTGGTTGTATTTATTTCTTGGTTCTTTTATATATATGAATAGACATTTAATTCTACTCTCTCTCTCTCTCTTTCTCTCTTTCTGTCTCTCTCTATATAAGATTCACTCTTTCTTTGTCTACCCTTGGTTGTATTTATTTCTTGGTTCTTTTATATATATGAATAGACATTTAATTCTACTCTCTCTCTCTCTCTCTTTCTCTCTGTCTCTCTCTCTATTAGGTTCACTCTTTCTTTGTCTACCCTTGGTTGTATTTATTTCTTGGTTCTTTTATATATATGAATAGACATTTAATTCTATTCTCTCTCTCTCTCTTTCTCTCTCTCTCTTTATAAGGTTCACTCTCTCTTTGTTTACCCTTGGTTGTATTTATTTCTTGGTTCTTTCATATATATGAATAGACATTTAATTCTATTCTCTCTCTCTCTCTCTCTCTCTCTCTCTTTATAAGGTTCACTCTTTCTTTGTCTACCCTTGGTTGTATTTATTTCTTGGTTCTTTTATATATATGAATAGACATTTAATTCTACTCTCTCTCTCTCTTTCTCTCTTTCTCTCTCTCTCTCTATAAGGTTCACTCTTTCTTTGTCTACCCTTGGTTGTATTTATTTCTTGGTTCTTTCATATATATGAATATATATTTAATTCTACTTTATCTATCTACCTACTAATCTACCTATCAATTTAAAGAGGTAGATTCATAAACAGAACGAAATATTCCTGATCAAAATAAAGAAATCAGACAAAACTAACAAAAAATTGTTTCGTTTGGCTTATTTCACGGCAAATCATCTCTTTATGGGTTTTTTATACCAAAATTTGTTTCCTTTCTAAAGGTTTAATTGCAATCATAAACTATATTTACAGAATTCCCCTGCAATTTTTTTTACAACATCTAATTTGACAATGATAATTCTTTTTGCACAACATTTTATAATTTCAAGTATTCTTATATAATACTAATAATTTGCACAAAATTATATGGTTTCAAGTTACTAATAATAATATGGATCCTTTGTAAACAATTATAGCTTCAAGTAACAATTCTTAACACAAATAGTTTTCACATACTTATATGGTATGAAACGGACATTGGCATAATGATTAGAGTGTTCGCCAATGGCCCGGGAAACATGGGTTCAGTCCCAGTTCAAGTCATACCAAAGACTCAAAAAATGGTACTTGATGCTACTTTGCTTAACACTCAGTATTATAAGGTAAGGATCAAGGGTAAAGTGTGTCTATCCAGGGAAAGGAGTGGTGCCCTCTCTTACACCTTGGTGTAGTAGCTATTGAAAAGGGAGCCTTCGAGGCACCCTCGACTACGATCGCCAACTTTACTTTTACTTATATGGTATCAAGTATTCCAATCAAATGCTAATGTCTTTTTACACAAATCTATTTGACCCATAGATGGGACCCTGACACCTACAACAACTCCAGATTTGAGTGAATCTGGGAACAATAACAATGAAAGGGTATTACACAGTCCCCAGAGCTTCAGAACAGGAGCATCACCTCCGGATACGGTTAGGATTCGTACCCGAAACACAAAACCAGAAGTATATCGACTAAAGTATCTAAGTAGTTTTTGCATACACACATACATACATAGATGTGTGTGATTGTGTGCGCGAGGATGTATGAGAGTATGTGGGTATGTGATGGACTCTCCTGTCAAGGGTCTCATAATCTATTGAACGAAATATTTCAGGCTTTTACCTCAATGTTACCCTTCTCCTTGTTCTGGAGTCCTCAAATTTTTCAACCAGTTAGTCACATAGCTCAATTCGAGGGTTCGGAGCTGTGATCTTAAAAGTACAAAAAGAAAGCAGCAAAAACCCCGGCAAAGTTCGGAAGGTAACAATCATGATATATCAATGAGACAACTGATATTGTTTAGAATCACAAAACGATGTATATTCAGGATTAAATTAAAAGGTCGACAGAAGGAACTCAGCAGGCATGCGATGATTTGATAGTTGCGAATGCAGCAGACTTTCGGCATGCTACGTTTTCGAGAACAGCTTTTCACAGTGGTATGTAGTGTCAAAAATACTACATACTGAGTGTAGGTGATAATGATAGAGAATCATGCTGATAGAAACGTGTGGTTTTTAAAGAGATCAAGGATGAGGCAATTAAGAAACTCAGAATTCGAATCTTCTGCACAATGGCTTCTGTCTATAATTCTAGTTTTAATTCTTCACAGTCAACATCAATATGTGTGGAGAAAGTTTTGAAGGTTGAGTATAGAGCCACGTGGATAATATGTTAATCGAAGCAGAAGAGCAAACTATCTGCCCACTACACGATACTGAAAAGATCGAGGCAGGACCAGAAAGTTGTTGTTATCTGTACACCATAGGAATTAAAGGGTTGAAAGTGAGAAAAACTGGGAACTGCAAAAACGACTGGAGTTTCAACAGAGAAATCAAAAAATCAAAGAAAGCGAAAGGAAAGAAAAAAATCACCAGAACCCTTTCTATGATATTTAGAAATTGGTGAAAATAAAACTTTTTTTTTATACCGAAGATCTAACGAGATGGTTGGTTTGAGTCTTTTCCGATTAGGGTTAGGGAAAACTTTTATAGTTCATTTAATCTCAAGCAAAAACAATGAGACATAAAATGTGAAAATGTATACGCATCAAATAATAATAATAATAATAATAATACCTCGACTTGCTAGGGAATTGAAAAAACTATAGAACATGCAGGTGACAATTATACCAGTTGTCATAGGTGCGTTTGGAACAGCAACTAAAGGATTACTAAAGGGACTGCAAAACTTGGAAGATGGCGGACAAGTGGATACCATCCAAACTACAGTATTATTGAGAACGGCCAGAATTCTGAAAAGAGTCCTGGAGACTAGAGGAGACTTGCTGTCACTCAAACTCCAGTGAAAGACCATCGGCTGACGCTGATGTGAAAAACTCTAATAATAATGCAGTAAATTAACAGAGTGAGTATAAGATTAGACATGACTGGGTGGGCAAGGTTATCTCCAGGGAATTGTACAAATGGTATATACATAACCCAAAATCCGTCCCGGAAAATTTGGTGGGGGGATTTTGAGATACAAACAGATAATCTAATCTCGGCTAGATAACCAGACATAGTGATAGTCAACAAAAAGAAAGAGAACCTGCCAGATAGGGCACTTTGCAAACCAGGCTGACCGCGTAATAAAACTGAAGTAGAAATGGACAGCTTCAGCAGGAATTGGAATGCATCTTAATAAAGCCTGATTGTCACAGCTGGTGAAATTCAAAAATGCAATCTGACAATTTAGAAGAACGATATGCAATAAAATTCTGTTTTAAACTAGGAAAAAATGCCACAGAAACGTATGGAATGCTTCAGACTACTTTTGGACCATCTTGCATGAATCGAGCATCAGATTTTGAGTGACATAAGAGATTCAAAGAAGGCAGGGAATCTGTGAGGGATGATGAGAGGTGTGGGAGGAGTAAGGAAGTCAATACACCAGAGTTGATTGGCCAAAGGGTTTGGGTTAGGGTTACTATGTTGAAGTTTTAAGGGAGTTCAGGAAGAGATTCTGTCAGAAGAGGCCAGCACTCTTCAAATCGGGTCAGTGGCATTTCCACTAGAACATTGCACCAGTCCACAACTACACCCTTGTCACTGACAATTTGACTAATATGAGCATCAAGACAATTCCTCACCGTCCCTATAGTCCAGACCTTGCTCCCTGTGACTTTTGGTTATTCCCTAAGCTCAGAGACTGTCGTTATAAGACAATTGAGGAGATGAAAGAGGCAGTGACGAAGGTCATTGACACGCTCACTCAAGAGGATTTTCATGGGGCCTTCCAGAAGTTGTAGGAACGGTACAACAAGTGTATTGCAGCCGGAGGAGATTACTTCGAAGGGGACTAGAGTTTCATGTGTGTACTATCCATAAAAGTGCCCATACGAAAAAAGTCTGGAAACTTATTTAATGATCCTCGTAAGTGCAGATTAATTGTCAAAAAGTTTTCTATTTCAAGCTATTCAGTTTAGTCAAACAGTTCTAATTCAAACAATTCAGTTTAGCATAAGTATGCAGTTAGTTCTATTTAACCCATAGATAGGGTCCTATCAGGTGCTACCACTCTGGGCCAGAATGGACCTGGGAGAAATGGCAATGAAGGGGTACTCCACATTCCCCAAAGTTACAGCCTCACTGGAACTTCACCGTCAGATTGTTTAGTGTCATATCTAAGACAATCGCTGTGGTGAGGGTGTCTTACCCCTTTGCAGAGGTGTACTCGGTGTATTCTACAGCACCAGCTGACTGGGCAAAATAAGGTCTGTAAAAGAAAAAATGATTTCTAATGTATATATAGGAGCCAACCGGTGATAACATAACAGTTAAAGAGTAAAAGAAAATAAGAAGTTACAGAGACCTAAAAACTGGTATTGAAAAAATTGTAGCATCTTAAAAGTGCCACCGTCCCAGTAACAGTGGAAATTTTTAGAAAGGAAAGGATACTAACAATTATACCTGACTGTACTAACTTATATGAAATTAAAAAAAGATGCATTTTGTTGAATTGCTGTTGCATAGTCATAATACATATACAACTATACACATACGGAAACAAAATTAACAATAATGACGAACGAACACACTTTTTTAGAAAAATTTACCTCTCACACTTTATTCGAAATGGTTGCGAAAGGGTTATGTGTGAGAGGTGAGTTGGAGACTGAACAAACTGCAACATATTGACCCCCAGTTCCTTTGTCTTTAGCAACACTTCTTTCTCGTTCTGCTGGGCTGCTCAATCGGGGGTCCTGAGGGCCCATAGCCCTCTGCTGGGTGCTGCTTCTCTCTACAGCATCTTATCTCCAACTAACTGACACCAAACTAACTGAACCTGTCTGTGGCACCGGGTTATATAATTGTTTGACATCCACCTGCTTCTTGTGGGCATCACATCTGCACCCAATTCAACCCGTCCACAGTCAAGTTTATACCCTGATATCTTCGACCGGATGCACCTGTTATTTACACAAGTACATCTCTTATTTGACAGCTCGGCTGAGGGTCAATATGTTACACTGCTCATGTCCTACGAAGAGTTCTATCAGTTTGATTGGAAAAGTTACATCCAAAAATATGGGCGGAGCAGAATGCTTATAATTACTAACTTCTCTCACCCTGAGTCTTGGGTAATGACCTGATGAAGGATCGTGAGAAGCTGTAAGTAAAGCTTCAAAACTGATAATTGTTATATATTCTCTCTATGAGCATTTATGGATATGTCCCATTCCGCGTAAATACAGTGGATACTATTGTGAGGGCATGAAAATATACGAAGTAGTCACCACTAGCAGCGGTTACCTTCTTCAGGCCACTGGCAAGTATTGTATTTTGTTAATGTTATAAACATTACCATTTCATTTCTAACCTCCGTTTGGGTTATTTCTCATTCAGTAACTCTTTTGCTAAATTACAATAATAATAATAATAATAATAATAATGCAAAGACTCGAAGACTAAATAAAAACGAGCAAAGAAAGATTTATTGTACCAGCCAGATACAGCACAGGCAGCATAATGATCAACAGAACATCAACTAGAAAACAGAAACTGGAAGAAAAACAACTGTATGGATATTTCAAGCGACAAGCAAGTGAAAGCTCGCACCAGAAGACTTAGAAATGTCTACAGAAAGGAAACTTTAAGCAAGAAACTGAATCTCTTCCAACAGCAGCATAAAACAACGCCATAGAGGACCAACTATATTAAAGCGAAAATAGACAAGACACAAAAGATGTGTAGGTTATGTGATATTGGTGACGAAATGATTTGTCACATTTTAAGCGAATGGAACAAACTAGCAGAAAAAGAATACAAGACTAGATATGACTGAGTGAGGAAAGTGATCCACTGGGAAGTGTGCAAGAAATTTAAGCTTGGCCATACTGCTAGAGGGTATATACCCAAACCAGAATCTGTCCTGGAAAATAAATACCAAAAAAATTCCCTGGGATTTTTTTTTATACAAACAGATCATTTAATCCCGGCCAGAAAAACCAGACCAAGAGATAGTTAACAAAAAAAAGAGAACTTGCCGAATAATGGTCTTTGCTGTCCAGGCCACCCAAAATCAAAGAAAAAGAAAAAAGAAACAATTACTTAGATCTTGCCAGAGAAGTAAAAAGCTATGGAACATGAAGCTGAAGGTGATGCCAATAGTAATTGGTGCACTTGGAACGATCCCCAAAGGCTTGGTAAGAGAGCTGGAAAAGGTGGAGATCGGAGGACGAGTGGAGGCCAGCAAAACCACAGCATTGTTGTAGTCGGACAGAATACTGAGAAGAGTCCTTGAGTCTTGAGGAGGGTAGCTGTCACATTGACTTCAAAGAAAAACCAGTTAACGCTAGTGTAAAAATAAACTCGCCAGGTGTAAAATAATAAGGGTGATGGTAATACCAGCCATAGTAAATTGGAACAGTCCCCAAAGTCTGGAAAAAACGCTGTAGAAAAACCAAAGGAAAAATCAAAACCATTCTCCAGACTTCAGCATTGTTAAGTTAGGTAAGAAGAATACTGAAGATGTGAACAGACCTGCTGTTACCCAGACCCCAGTGAAAGATAACCAGCTGACACTGGTGTTGAAAACTCGCAAGACGTAAAATAATAAGAGTAATAACAATATTAATAAGAATAATTGGACCAGTTCCTAAGAAGCATGCTTAGATGTGTCCAGGATATCTGAGGAGATTTTTATTTTCACTTGAAAAATCATCAGTCAACGCTGATGTGAATAATTCGCAAGGAGTATAATAATAATAATAATAATAATAATTAATCAATACTTCGATTTTATATTGCAGACGAATGCTTAAAAATATTATTTCATTAATCCATTTAAGAACTGTGTTATTTAAAAATACTTTCTTTTTACGTTTATAAAACGAATAAGTCTCTTTAATTATAAATCAGAAGATATGAATAAAAAGAAACATTTAAAGTGAAACCTCTCCTGGTAAAAATAATGTGTAACAAATGTTTTTCCCATCGCTTTCTGATTAAAGAAGATTTGTGGATGAATACAGTCTTAATAGTGACTGCTGTAAACGGTCTGGGAAAATATAAGACGAGATCATATATATATATATATATATATCAGAGTCGGTTCGTAGTTATCCCAATATGTTATATATATATATATATATATATATATATATATATATCACAGTTGGTTTGTAATTATCCCAATATGTTATATATATATATATATATATGAGAGAGAGAGAGAGAGAGAGAGAGAGAGATGAATGGAAATAAGTTCAACAGTATGTAATTACAAAATATGAAAAAATATTCTGAAGACACCAACTGTACGGCCTCCTGCCCCTATCACGAAAACTATTCAAGTTAGACGAACCAGACATGCAGGACACTGCTGGAGAAGCAGGGACGAACTCATAAGAGATGTACTCTTATGGACCCCCACGCATGGCCGTGCAAAAGCAGAACGACCAGCACGAACATACATTCAGCAGCTATGTGAGGTTACGGGATGTTGTCCTGAAGACCTACCTAGGGCGATGAACGATAGGGAGGAATGGCGAGAGAGGGTCAGGGATATCCGTGCTACCAGCGCGACATGATGATGAGATGAAATGTGTCAATATTTTGGTCTTTGCAGTGATTTTCAGGGCAATGTACTAGAAAATTAACTACATTGTTTTGAAGATGTTTGAAAAGATCGAAACATATATATATATATATATATATATATATATTATTTCAAGAATATTCAGTCACATTAGCATAATAAATTTATTTCCATCCTGTTAAGAGCATTGATATGAATCGAAGACACGAGAATAATTTTTAACGTGACTTCATCAGATCCAATAAGAAAATAAAATAAATTACAACCAGATGGGAGGGATAGTCAAAGGAAGGAAGGAGAGGGAGAAAAGAAATCCATTTCAGCTATGTATAGCCTTTACTCATGTAAGACTTGTTCCGGTCCCTTTCTCGTTTCAGATTAAGACCACAAAAAACCTATAAAATTAAAACTTTAGCAATTACAGTAATACATATCCACATTTCAACCATTTCTAACAAAAATTATCGATTTTAATGCTAGTATGTCATCATTTTTTCTTTGAAAGGTACCAAAAACCCCGGCTGTTAATAGTAAGACCTTTTTTTTTTAACCACGTTAGAATATTTATATCAATTTAATAAATAATAGATAAATATTCACTTTGGCTATCTATTCAAATTTTCTATTATAGTTTAAATTTATTTTTATGCCTACATGTAGTAATTAAATCACATCTCTGATTTAACAGGTTACTGGGATTAGGCTATAACATAATTTGTATCTTTTCTCCTAGACACAAATTACATCAACCATCAAAGTAGTTCGGAGTGTTAGACCGTTTTAATATACTCCATTGAATTTCTGGGGTTAAACCCTTATTTTTCAACTTCCAAATATGTTTAGATAAGGCTGTTTGATTTTTTAAGTGTTCATAAGAAAAAGAATGTATGCTGTTATTAAACCATAATTTCCATCTTGTCGATGAAATTCCGATATAATTTTTTTTTATATTTTTAATGTTTTCTTTTGGGTTCACTCTAAGCAAATTTTTTCACTTTTAATTAGTGGTTTTCCACCGGAGTCTGAGTAACGGCAAGTCTCCTCTAGTCTGTAGGTCTCTTCTGAGTATTTAAACCGATCTCAACAATGATATTGTCCGTATTGTATTGATTCTTCCTCTAATTTTCAATTCCTCTATTTTTTTTCAAGCCTTTGAAGGCCGTACTATTTGTACAATCTACAGTTAGTATCAGTGTCACCTTCATGTTCCACAGCTTTTTCAGCTCTCAAGAATATGCATATTGTTTCACTGTTTACTAATTTGTCCATCTTTTTTTATTTCTTTCCATTTTACAATATGGTTTATTGGCTCCACAATATACAGTATATGTCAAGATTTTTTTTTTCTGTTAATATTCACTAGGTCAAGATTTCTGGCTAGTATTGGAGGATCCATTTTTATCTCAAAATCCCTGTAAATCTTGTGCTTCTCATTTTCTACCGGTTTACGCATATATATATTTTTTTCTATTATAGTCAAATTATTATCTCTTGTTCGATTCTCAGTGGATCATCTTTTCTACCCTGTCATGCCTAGTCTTATATTCTCTCTGTGTCATTTTTCTGCATTCGCTTATCATGTGATGAACTGTTTTATTTCTGTCTCCACAAAACCAACACTTGCTGTAGAAGGTAAAGTTGACGACCTTAGTCGATGGTGACCGGAGGCCCCCTTTTCTATAGCTACTACACCGAGGTGTAGGGGAGGGCGATACTCCTTTCCCTGGATTGCTCCACTTTACCTCGATCCTTACCTTATAATGCTGAGTGTTTTGAGTCTTTGGTATGACTCGACCTGGGATTGAACCCAGGTCTTCCGGGCCATTGGCGAACACTGTAACCATTACGCCAATGTGCGGTAGTATTAACACTTGCTGTACAAATTATTTATATTAGGAATATTTGAAACTATATAAGTAAGTATAAGTTGGTGACTGTAGTCGAGGGTGACCAGAAGGCTCCCTTTTCAATATCTACTACACCGAGGTGTAGGGGAGGGTGCTACTCCTTTCCCTGGATTGCTCCACTTTACCCTTGATACGTACCTTATATTGCTGAGTGTTAAGCTAGGAGGTATCAAGTACCATTTTTAAAGTATGACGTGACCTGGGATTGAACCCAGATCTCCCGGATCATTGGCGAACACTACCCACAGGACCAATGAGCCAGTTATATAATTGTGTACAAATAAATCATTATCACTATTATTTTTATTTACAAATAAAAGAAAGTACGTTTACAAACTATGACTACAATGGAACGTTGAAAATATAGAGACGATTATAATCAAACATTTACAAATGGATCAAATTTTGACTGTGAATAACCCATAAGATGTTGATATGCCGTTAAACAAACGAACGAAGTGAAACGTTAATTGCAGTACGACTGAGTAAGGTTATGAACATTTCCAGCGTTCTCTATTCATAGAATAATAGATTTTTGTGTTAGAATATTCTAGTTAATAGGCATCGATTTAAATGTGGCCCATCTGAAAAAAAAACCCTGGGTTTTTACGTGGGTTCCTTGTAACTATGGGGCCGAGAGCATTGCCCATTAACCTGATCGATCTGCCCACAATTTCTTTGCATTAGGCAGGGCGGATCAAAAAAGAGAACGTTTGTGAGATAATCATCAGCATTTCTAAGCGTATCATTGTTTTAATGGGATATCAACCTTCGTGGGTTTTTTAATCCTATTTACCAACCCCTCCACTCGGGCAGGATATGACACAAGGTCAATTCTTAAACGGAGTTTAACAGGTTTGAATTCAGAGTTTTCCTTCTCCTAGACTAGTTGCCTCACTAAGGCTGAAGAACCTAGTCTGTCCTACTATTTCCCCATAGCTGGAGGGAGAATAATTGGACTCATACCTTTCCCAAGGGTATTAGTGCTATATGAAATGCGACCATTCTCGTCCAGGATTTGAACTCGAGTCGCCGTGTCCATTTCCTACGACGATAACCATTACACCACAGGCACCTCAATGGTGGTTATTTAATGGTGGGTTATTTAATGCCAAAGTTATCGTTGCAGAAGAACAATAGTCTTACAATTTAATCCATAGCTGGGAGGATAAAAGTATTAATACCTTTCCCAAGTGTATTGCTCTAAATGTGAACGTAATACCATGCCTTGTATTCGAACTCGCTTATTACGATTTCCCATCAAACACGGGTGATAAGGGGGTTCATACCTTTCGAAGAGGACAAGAAGCAAATGATATAAAAATATTTTCTCAAATAATTTCTATTTAGTAGTCGTAGTAATATCACTTATCAGTTTAATATTTTGATAACAATTCTATTCTTTCTATCCGTTTTTTGAACGCGCCTATTCTCTTGTAGTCCTGAAAGTCATTCCTTGCTAGAGAGTAATCGTATGAAACTAAAAAATAAAGTTCAAATTTTAAAGATATCTTAGTCTCTTTTCTTCCTTCCTACAGAAATTCTTTTGCAACCTTCTACGGACAAGGGAGACGCCAACGAATTGAATGGGGAAAAGAAGAAAAAAAAAAAAAATAGAGTCAGATAGCTGAACCCGAAAATCCCAAACCGACAACTACCAAACAAATGAAAATAATAAAGCCAACAAATTCTCCTTAGCCTATAATTCTACAAAAGGTGAAATAAAAAATTAATAGACGGAAAAGTTAGTATAATAACGTCATATCTGCTATTGATGGTTTTTGACCAATGGGATACAATCTCTGCAGCACCGATCTTAAAAGTGTACAGAACTCAAGGGGGACAATGTTGAAAAATGAAACTCATTTGTTTACATTCCAAGCGTGTATCTTGGTCAGATTAGGAACTTTTTAGTCGACACTTCACATGGCTCTTTCCTATCAATTGTTGCAATTTCCTTTGGTTTGATTTGGTTTTATGTCACATCAACCACTGGAGGTCTTTAATGCAAAATCCATTTGTATACTTATAAAACAGTTCTATTTCAATCAATTCAGTTTGTTAAAGTATAGTTTTTGTTTACAGACAGTTAAATGTCAAAACAGTTCTATTTCAAACAAATCAGTTTAGCATAAGTACGCTGTTTAAATGTCAAAATAGTCCCATCTCAAACTGTTCATTTTAGCATAAGTATAGTTCTATTTCACACATTAATAGGACCCGGGCCAGAGTGGACCTGGGAGCAAGGGCAATAACCGGGTACTCCGCACTTCCCAAAGCTCCAGTATTACTGAAGCCTCGACATAATCATTTTTAGTGTTAAAAATTAGGATATTTGTTGGGGGAGTCTTACCCCTTTGCAAAGGTGCATTCGGTGTATTGTACAGCCCCACCCGAATGAGTAATCTCAATATATTAGTTTATTATTATTATTATTATTAGAATTGTTATTATTTCACTCCTTGCGAGTTTTTTTCCACAAGTTGATGTTGGTGGTCTTTCACTGAAATCTGAATGACTGCAAGTCTCCTCAGGTCTTCAGGACTCTTCTCAGTATTCTGCCCGATCTCAACAATGCACTAGTCTGGATGGTCTCGATTGTTCCTCTGATTTCCAATTCTTCTAGTCCCCCTTGAAATATTTTAGGTACCATTACAAGTGTACCTACAACAATTGATATCACCGTCTCCATCATGTTCCACACCTGTCTTAGTTCTCTGGCAAGGTCCAAGTACTTCTCTCTTTTTTCGCTTTCTTTTATTATCACTCAGTGGTCCGTCCGAACGTCAAAATCCACTAGACGGCAAATTCGTTAATTATTATTATTATTATAATTTACTCATTAGAGATTTTCATATTAGCGTTAGCTAATGGTCTTTCACTGGAGTTTGAGTGACAGCAAGTCTCCTTAAGTCTCCACGACTCTTATCAGTATTCTAGCCGTTCTCAATAATACTGTAGTCTGGATGGTCTCCACTCATCCGCCAACTTCCAAGTCCTCCAGTCCCTTTAAAAATTCTTTAGTTACTGTACCGAAAGCACCAATCATAATAGGTATAATTATCACCTTCATGTTCCATAGTTTTTTCAATTCCCAAGTAAGGTCGAATTTAAATTTCTTGCACTTCTCCCAGTGGATCACCTTGCCCACCCAGTAGTGTCTAGTCTTATACTCTATCATTATTATTATTATTATTTCTCTTCTAGTTAGTACCTCTTACCAGCGCTTGCTGGTGGATTTTCACTGGAGTCTGAGGGACTGCAAGTCACTTCAGGTCTCCAGGAATTTTCTGAGTATTCTAGCTGATCTTAACAATGCTGATATATTGAGAGTCTCAATTCGTTCTCTGATTTCTAAGTTTTTGGTAACCGTTCCAAGTGCGTCGATTATAATTACTATTACCTTCTCCATTTTCCGTTACTTTCTTTGTTCTCTCGCAAGGTCTAAAAACTTGTCTTTTCGCATTCTTTGATTCACTTTGTGGGCCGCTGAAATGGCAAAATCTACAACACGGAAATTTCTTTTTTTTTTTCATATTTTGGGAGCGTGGTGGGGGCGGAACTTATAAGTAAATCAAGCCATCTATCCTGAGTTCGGTGATATGTTTGTATTCCAAAATCCCAGACAATTTTATGCATCTCATTCTCTTGAAGGGATTCTGGTTTGTGCAAGTACCCATTTGTAGAAGAGTTTTTCACACCAACGTTCGCTGATGGTCTTTCATTGGAGTCTAAGTGACAGCATGTCTCCTCAAGTCTCCAGGACTCTTCTCAGTATTCTAACCGACCTCAACAATACTGTATTTTGAATGGTCCCGGCTCGTCCTCCGATTTCCAACTCTTTCACCACCCCACTCACCAATCCTTCGGGGATCGTTCCGAGTGCACCAATTGAAATTGGTATTACTGTCACCTTCATGTTCCATAGATTTTTTGTTCTCTGGCTAGGTCTATGTACTTGTCTCTCTGTCTCTGTCTCTCTCTGTCTCTCTTTCCTTTTTAAAAATTTTTTACTCTGTCGTGGTATTAGTTTTATCATTACATGTATATTTTCAATCGTTTATAGAATGTTGTAACCTGTGATTTAACAGCTGATCAATAAAAGAATGCACCATTTTGTATTTTCTGTCATTTTTCAAGCCAGGAGTCCAGGAAGAAGAGACCTTACGGTCGTGGGAAGCTATGGGTCCAAAGACTTAAAATTCATTTTCTGTTTCCGGCATTTCGACTTAAGACTGTCGACTTCTTCTTTTTTTATCACATCGACCCGTCTTCCTATTCTCAGATTCGAAAAATATGCACATTCTCCACTTTCGACTGTCTCTGTCGATCTACTTACCGTTATCGTTTTCTCGAACCTCCTTCTTTTCTTACTTCCTTCCTTCCTTCCTTCGCATTGAAGCCACATGAAAGCATCCTATGCCTTTGATGTGAGGTGGGAACATTTGGTGCCGAAAACCTTCCTCGAACCCGCATCTCTGCTACAAGAACGATACTACAACCACTACTACTACTACTACTACTACTACTACTACCGTCGCTATAAACATTGTAAGATTTACCAATTCTTTTACCACTCTGTGAGCGGTGATTCGATTAAGCTGACTGTACACCCTGCAGAGGGGTAAAATCGACCCAAAAGTGGGGTGTCATGGATATGATACTAAACTGAATTTGATGGTGAGGCTCTCGCACCGGAGATCTCGAGAGTGAGGAGAACACGTTTATCGCCATATTCGTAATCAACTGAAACATGAACAAAAAAACAACCACAACAAAAATAACTCTTAAGAAACAATAATACAACGTACAACGAACGTTATTTCCTAAATTCAAGGTATACAATAACCCTAGACGAGTTGAAATGTCATTAAAATCAATTGATCATTAGTTATTTTTCGATTAAGTAAGCTGTTTGGACTATAGTTTAAAACTATAAACAAGCTACTCTTGCAAGTTGTTAAGAGTGAGTTTGATTCTTGCGAAGAGGCGTCTTTCTGTCTTTTGACTATATCTAAGAAGACGAAGTGCCTTCTTATTTCTGCCTTTTTAGTACATCTAAGTAGACGAATGACTAATAAATAACTATTTATTTAAAACGTTGATATTAATTAATTTGGTCAATTTTATCGTTGCTATTTGCTTAACACAGGGCACTTGATGTAGTGTTACGGGGTATAAGATGGGTTTGGAGTGTGTGCTATTGGGTAAATTAAGACATAGGTAACTGACTCCCTTTTATCCCCATTCACTTGTTATCTTTTCTTTTTTTTTTCTTTTTTTTTTTTTGAAGCTGCAAAGAAATGAATGACGGAAATGAAAGAGGGGATACTTTTGAACTCAATTTTCATTTTCGGGATTCCAATTATTACTATGCATCTCATACAATTCAATCAAAAATCAGTCATTTGTTTGCACACAGTTAAATGATCAAACAGTTCTATTTCTAATATTTCAATTTTTGCACACAGTTTAAATGTCAAATAGTTCTATTAGACCTATACATAGGTTGGTGGCTTGGTTGGTTGTTTTGTTTTATGGCGTATCAACCCTTTTCGGGTCATTTAACGCCGATTTAATTTCAAGCAACTCAGTTGAGTTGAATAATTTTTGTTTACACACGGTTAAATGTCAAAACAGTTCTATTTCAAACAACTTAGTTTAGCATAAGTGCACAGTTTAGTTCTATTTCACCCATGAATAGGACCCTATCAGGTGCTACCAAGCCGGGCCAGAGTGGACCTGGCAGCGATGACAATGAAGGGATACTTCGCATTCCCCAAAGCTCCAGCATAACTTGAACTGTACCACCAGATTGTTTAGTGACATATCCAGGGCACACGTTGGCGGTGGGGGGTCTTATTCCCCTGCAGAGAAGCAATCGGTGTATTCTACCAGATAGGACCCTATCAGGTACTACCTCTTCAGGTCAGAATGGGCCTGGGAACAATGGCAACAAAGGGGTACTCTAAATTCCGCAAATCTCCAGCATAACGGGAGACTAACCATCAGATTGTTCGTGCCATATTTAGAACACTAGTTGAGATGGTTTTACTCGTCTGCAGAGATGCAGTCGGGGTTTTCTACTGCCCCAGTCGACTGAGGTGGACTTCTGTGAAAGTGTGAATTATAATGTATGCACATATATTTGTTCAGATGTTAGAGACTTCATGTCATAATTTTTGGGTAAGTTTTCTGTTGATCAAACGGAACTATTCTTTTATCCGTATAATCATTATCATCATAGCTTTTAAGATTTTTTTGGTTTCTTTGTTTAATGGCATATCAACCTTTGTAGGTTATTTAATGCCAAAGCCATTCACCAAGAACACTAGCAGTGATGCTATTTAACCCATAGCTGGGAGGATAAGGGGGTTTATACCTTTCCCAAGGGTATTTGCCCGAAAGGAAACGTAATAGCGCGATTGGAGTACGAACTCGCTTACTACGATTCCACAGACAATTGCTTTAACCATTACACCACGAGGACATCCCCCATAGCTTTTAAGTGAGTTTTTCATACCAATTTTAATTGGTGGTTTTTCACTGATGTCTGAGTAACAGCAAGTATCATCAGGTCAACAGGACTTATCTAACTATCATAGCTGATCTTAACGGTGCTGGGGTCTGTATGGTCTTGGTTCTTCCTCTGATTTCCAATTCTTCCAGTCTTTATTCCAAGACTTTGGCATTGTTTAAAGAGCACAAAAATGTTCAAAGTTGTTTTTTTGTTGTTTTTTTTTTTTTTTTACTTAACGGTTAGATCGAAATATTTATTTATCTTTTCACTTCCTTTTTGTTTACACTCTGTACTTGCCCAGAACGGCAAAATCTACAACATGGCATGTTCATTCATTTATTTTTTTATTTTTATTTTTTTCTAATTCATTAACAATTGGTTTGGTCTTTTGGTCGGGATTAGAAGATCCGCTTGTATCTCAAAATCCCAGAAAATTTTATATGCTTCCTTCTCTAAGACAGATTCGGTAGTATGATCAAATTTCAATTTCTTGCACAATTCTTGATGGATCACCTTTTCCACTCAGTCGTGTCTAGTCTTGAATTCCTTTGATGCCAGTTTTGTTGCTTTTTTTGTATTCGCTTATCATGCGATAAGCCGTTTCATCTTCGTCTCCACATCACCTACGCTTGCAATTATGTTGCGTATTATCAAGTATACTACGAGCAAATTTTTTACACCAGTGTTATATGATGGTCTTTAACTAGATTCTGAATGACAGCAAGTTTTCTCAGATCTCCAGTACTCCTCTCAGTATTCTGGTCGATCTCAACAAAGTTGCAACCCCCTGTATCAAAGCAACCGTAAAGCACAGAGGAGGCTGTGATATGGTGAGTGGGTTTTTGACCATTGCAAATTTAGATATTTGTTCCTGTTAAAGGGCAAATTGAATCAGATTGGCTATCACACCATACTGCAGCATGACCCGATGAGGAACGCAAATTGTCGCATAAGGATTTGTACTTATGCAAGATAATGACTCAAAGCATACACTAGTGTCAGAGATACATTAAAACAAAGAGTCACTGCACGTCCTTCGACTAATGTCTTAGTCAGCGCAATAAGTGGACTTAAATCCCATTGAACTGTTGTGGGATGAACTTGAGTGAAAAGTCAGAGCTAAACAATCCACAAGTGCGGCTCATCTCTGTGAACACTTACAGGAAAGGTGGGCAGAACTAACTTCAGTTGACGACCATTCTTTGGTGAAAAGAATGCCGAGTATCTGTGAAGCAGTGATAGCGGCACAGAGGGCCATTTAGATGGATGAAACGTTTAAGAAATTTTTGTGCTTTTCTTTGTTTAATTTGTTTTTAAATGTGGCCTAGAATGGCTTGTATTTTTTATGATAAATAAAACCATGGTACTATTTACCAACCCCTCCGCTCGGGCAGGATATGACACAAGGTCAATTTTTAAGCGGAGTTTAATAGGTTTTGAATTCAGAGTTTTCCTTCTCCTAGACTAGTTGCCTAACCAAGGCTGAAGAACCTAGTCCGTCCTACTATTTACCCATAGCTGGAGGGAGAATAAGAGGGTTCATACCTTTCCCAAGGGTATTTGCCCGAAAGTGAACGTAATAGCGCGACTGGAGTACGAACTCGCGTACTACGATTCCGCTTTAACCATTACACCACGAGGACACCACAAATAAATAAAACCATGGTGGTGCTTAACTTGTTTCATAAGAAATAACACTGTTAGAATGAAAAATAGAAAATTTTGAGGGTGGCCAAATACGTTTGCCTGCTATGAAAATGTACAAATATGACGTCCGGACGATTGTAAAATGTTCCAACTGCATCTCTGGATATGACTATTAATAAGTCTCCTGTTCTGGAGTTTTGGAGAACGGGAAGTACCCCTTCTTTGCCATTACTCCCAGGTTCATTCTGTATTAGTGATACCTGTTATTTAACAATCTAACTCTGTGCAAACAAATGACTGATGTTTAATTGAGTTGATGGCGTTGCATAGCAATGCTTAAAACCATTTAACTCTGTGCAAATAAAACTATTGGAATTAGATTGCAATATTTGAAGCCATTCAACTGAGTGCAAACAAAGGATTAACACTAAATGAAATTAATCGTTTTATATAAGATTGCTTGGAACCATTTAACTGTGTGCAAATAATTGCAATAATTAATTGAGTCCAATAAAATTAATTGTAACTCCTTCGAAAACAGTATTACCAACAGATTATTTATTTACAAATCATTGTGACTATTTAACTGTGTGAAAATAAATGACTAATATTGAATTAATAGTTACATAGCAATACCTTTGAGTATTCAATTGTGTCCAAACAAATGATTAATGATTTATAGAATAACTAATGTTAGATTGCACTAGATGGAACTATTTGATATATATATATATATATATATATATATATATATATATATATATATATATATAGACACACACATATATATATATATATATATATATATACACAGGATTTGGCATTAAATAACCTTGAAGTGTTGCTATGTTATAAACCCCTCTAACCAACCTGAACTACATAAAAACAAGGTCTTCAGCGGATAATTTTATTTATAATTTGAATTATTTCCTAACGTTTATCATTTAAGATTTTTTAAATGTGAAAATATAAAAGCTCTATCAGGGTATTTGAATTGTTAAATAAAGCAAAAAAAAAACCTGACTAAAATGATATTTTCGGATATTTTTTCGTTTTTCTTTCTTTTTTTTTGTGTGGACAATTCAAATATCCTGATGAAGGTTTAATGTTTTCATATTAAAAAGACCGAAACATGGAGCGTTGGTAAATTATCTGCAGAAGGCCTAGTGTTTATTTTATGTTTTTCATATTTTCATACAGTTGGATTTACTTCTAGTTCCCCTCATATATATATATATATATATATATATATATATATATATATATATATATATTCTTTAGGTTTATTATTTCTTTAGGCTTAGAAGAAAATTAGCAATTTATATGAAAAAAGATTAGGGGTGTATGTGTTAATGGAGAATACTATTCGCCGAGTTCCACATGGGTGTAGTGTATCACATATTTACTTCACTTCTGTACATGATTAAATACAGATTGTAAATCTAATATTTTACAGATGATGCTTTTGAAGGACACAGAGATGTCCGAAAATAACGTACACCTTTGCACACACACACACACACACACACACACATATATATATATATATATATATATATTTCGCTCCAATGGATTAACTGACCAGTCGGCTGGGGGCTGTATAATACACCAACTGTATCTTTGCACTGGGGTAAGACCCTACCATTAATGATTGCCATGGATATGACATTAAACCATTAGATGTTAAGGCTCCACTCCTGGGGGTTTTGAGAATTTGTAGTACCCTTTATTACAATTACGCCCAGTTCTACGCTGACCCGGAATGGTAGTACCGGATAGGATCCCATTTATGGATCAAATAGAAATTTTTAACTATTTAACTGTGTGCAAAGAAATGACTGATATTAAATTGAACCGTTAGTGTCACATACCAATACTTGAAGCCATTTTAGTGAAAACAAGTGAAAACAAGTGATAAATATTAAATAGTAGAATTCGTCTACGATAAGATTGCTTGAAACCGTTTAAATGCGTACAGAAAGTGAATTATTGGTATTATATAGCAATGTTTGAAATATTTGACTGTCCAAATGATTGAATAGTGTCGAATGGAATTATTAGTTTTAAATAGCAATACTTGCAACTCTTTTATTGTGTGTAAAATAATAAGCTCAAACTTTTTATAAAAAAATTTACCTATAAACTATTTAATTACAAATCATTTGAATACCCATTTAACTGTGTGCAAACAAATGATTAATGATGAATTAAATTGTTTGTGTTACATAGCAATACGTGAAAATATTTCATTTTTTGCAAACGAATGAGATCTGGTCCGTTTAACATGGTATCTAAAAACTATTCGTTTACAAATCATATATATTTTACAAATCATATATAGATATATATATATACACGGGATTTGGCATTAATTAACCATCAAGATTTGATACGGCAAAATACCAAACCAACCCACAATATATATATATATATATATATATATATATACATTAAATAATAATAATGAAAAATTGTTAATTTTTTTAAACTGGTTTTGGTTTCTTTGTTTAATGGCCAATTAAACTTCGTGGGTTATTTAATGCCAGAAGGACTACAGAGGATGAGGGGTTCATACCTTTTACTTGGGTATTTGTCGGAAAGTGAATGTAATTGCGAGACTGGAGTTCGAACTCACTTACTACGATTCTACAGACCAGCACCTTAACCATTAACACCACGAGGACATCCATACTTTTAAGCCTGGGCTTTTCTTAATGTTTTAACACAGGTTTATAAATATTCTCTCTCTCTCTCTCTCTCTCTCTCTCTCTCTCTCTCTAGTTGAGACATCAGTTTGAAAGGTAATGAATTTTTTAAAAAATGAGTATAATTTGGAGTCAAATTGGCGACCATAACCGTGGGCGATCCAAAGGCTCTCTTTTCAATAGTTACAACAGCGAAAAGTAGGGGAGAGTGCTAGTCCATTCCATAGATTGCTCCACTTTATCCTTGATACGTACCTTATAATGCTGAGTGTTAAGCAAGGAGGTATCAAGTACCAGTTTTGAGTCTTCGGTATGACCTGGTGATTGAACCCAAGTCTCCCGGACCATTAGCGAACACTCTGACTATATAGCGTCTTTGTTTTTTGCTACATCAACCTTCGTGAGTTTTTTAATGCCATAATTAGCTGAACAGCAATGATACTATTTAACCCATATTGAGATCGGTTGGTTGTTTAGGTTTTATGGCATATCAAACTTTGGAGGTTATTTAATGCCAAATCCATTTTTATACAAATAAACTGTTCTATTTTAAACAATTCAGTCTAGCACTAGTACACAATTTAATTGTCAAAAACATTTCTATTTCAAGCTGTTGAGTTTAGCCAAACAGTTCCAATTCTAACAATTTATTTTAACATAAGTATAGTTTTTGTTTACACATAGGTACATGCCAAAACAGTTCTATTTCAAACAGTTAATTTTAGCATAAGTACACTGTTTAGTTCTATTTGACCCATAGATAGGACCCTATCAGGTGCTTCCACTTGAGGGGTGTTATTGGCAATAATATACGCAAGGTCATTAGTCCAAAAGTGAATACACTTGCATGAATGGGGTTCGAACTCACTTATTTCGAGTCTGCAGTCCACACCATTACTACCCTACCCAAATGTGTTAAGTCTATAAGGCGTATTTCAAGATTTAATATCTATCTTTATTAGTTTTAGTCTTCACTCTCAATCTCTCTCTCTCTCTCTCTATATATATATATATATATATATATCTTTCTCTGCGTCTGTCTGTCTCTCTGTCAGTCTCTCTCTCTCTCACTCTCAATATACGATGACGTTGTCAGTAACTACCATCGACTTTATCAGCCCTATATATGCTACCTTTAATATAGTCCAGAAATCTGGAAAAGAATTCCGATAAGTGTCTGGCCACAAGGGCTAAAGACTGATATTTTGTACTTTTACAAGTAGCCCTAGTGTTAAATTGGATCTCATGAAACGCAGCATATATTTTTTTTTGCAATTCGCCACCTTCTTCTGTTATGGCTTGAGTCTTCGGATAAAAGCGAACAAGATAAACTAGGTTTCGAAAAGTTAAGAATGTAAAAAAAAGTCGTTGAAAGGAAGTATTTTACCCCTCTCTTTTCATCTTTCTTTCTGTTTTTCTTCTTTTATTTTATTTGCTCTCCCAGAAAGTCTACAATATTTCAACTTTTTCCTGGTGATCGTAATTTAAATAAATAACCAATGATAAGAAAATATTCAAAGTTTTTTTTGTTTTTGGATGCAGAGAAAGACATATGAGACGTCATATGTTTTTCTCTCTTATTTTTACTTGAGATCAATTGGTTTGGTTTGGTTTCTTTGTTTAATGGCATATCAACTTTTGTAGATTATTTAATGCCAAAGCTATTCTCCAAGAAGAACAGTATTGATACTATTTAACCCATAGCTGGGAGGATAAAGGGGTTCATACTTTTCCCAAGGGTATTTGCCCGAAAATGAACGTAATAGCGCGACTGGAGTACGAACTCGCTTACTACGATTTCGCAGCCCATCGCTTTAACCATTACACTACGAGGAAACACCTAGATCTATTGGATCTTCTGTAATAATTTTTTAAAATGAAATTCTTCGCATTCATTTCTTGGGATATGTATGCAGATCTCCGTATTAATTTATTACATATTTTTGGTCCCTTTATAAAAAGAATAACTGTGTTGTACCCAGTCATATTAAGTTGACCAAATTTAATTAATGTCCACTGTGTTTTTTTGGCGGGGTTTTTGACACCACAGAATAGTCAACATCATTCCTTTTGCATCGTGGTACCATTATTACTAAAAAAAAGTCTTCTGGTTTATGGTTGAATTATAAATCGAACACAAAGCCGAACTTTAAACAGACAAAACGGATATGATTAGATGTTCTAACTAAACATTTCAGCACTGCAAAACTCTAACCAAAAATAAGGATATTTAGCTGTCCAAAAATATGGACAATCTTATGCAAAAATATGGACAATCACACGAGTATCACCCGGAACATTATGAAACATCCTGATGATCCGGTGGGTGAAACCATGGTAGATTACTTCTGGATCTGTCGGTATTTTTAACTCTCCGTATTTCAGCATATATATATATATATATATATATATATATATATATATATATATATATATGTGTGTGTGTGTGTGTGTGTGTGTGTTTGGGCAGCATTTCTTCATTAATGCATATTTCATTGAACAATATATACAAGTTTTGTCTACATATTTTTGTAAATGTCCTTTCCTGTTGCCGAATTGATTTTACGGTGTCTAGCGGAAATTGGTTGATTAAACTCCCACAACTAATTGTTAACCAAGTACTTCATATATATATATATATATATATATATATATATATATATATATATATATATATATATATATATTAGAAAAAATGATATTATTTCCTAATAATTCAACCTACACTTATATATATATATATATATATATATATATATAAGTGTTGGTTGAATTATTAGGAAATAATATAATTTTTTTCTAATATATATATATATATATATATATATGAGAATAGGTTGAGTTATTTGAAAGTAATATCAATTTTTTAATGCATTATATATATATATATATATATGTATATGGTCTTTCAGAAAAAAATCATAAAATTAAATCCTTTTGTAATTTGATAACTTGACCTGATCTCAAATTTTAACATCATGTGTAGAAACAACTCAAAAATTCAGGTTTAAAGTTTTACGTTTCTTCGATTTTTTTCCTTCTCATCTACAGAAATACTATTCTTTTTTTTTAAACATGAACAATGTAACTATGAGTTGATTCTACTCATGCACTTAAGATTTGTGATCATTTGAAAGAGAACTGGTCAAGTTATAAAACTACGAAATCATATAAGTTTTTATGCAACATTCAGCGTATATATAAGTTCAGGTGTATAAATATCGATGAATCATATCAAACTAAGATATGTGTGTATGTGTTTGTAGTTTGTATATAATTTTTTATAGATCCTGGTTTGTCATAAGTTCCCAACGAAGTTGGACCAAGTTGAGGGCAGAACTGAATTAAAGGTCGGTTAGTCTCTCTCACACACACACACACACACACACACACGCGCGCGCGCGCGCGCGCACACGCATAAGTATGTACATATATATATATATATATACATATATATATATTAATGTATATATAGATTCACACAAACCAATCCCAGCCCAGGCATTTGGGCTGTAGAATAGGCTGACTGTATCTGTGCAGTGGGTTCTGAATATGACATTAAACATCTTATGATGCTGCTGCAGTCCTGGAGCTTTGGGAAATATGTATGGAGTACTCCTTCATTGCCAATACTTCAAGGTACACATTATTCAGGAGATGTAGGTGAGTTTAGGGTTCCATCTATGGGGCAAATGGAATGGTTTAATTATTTATTAATTTAAAGTTACTCAACTGAGTGGAAACAAATGATCGTTAAATTGAAGTATTTCTATTTCAGTGCAATACTTAAAACAATTTAACTTATGCAAAGGAATGAATAATTAATGATGTAATTATCAGGGTAGGATAGCAATACTTGGAACTATTTAGTGTTCTGGATATGACATTAATCTGCATTTGATGGTGAGGCTCTAGTCTTGAAGTTTTTGGAGTGTATAGTACACTTTCATTGTCATTACTTCCAGGTCCACTCTGACCCGGATGTGATAGTGCTTGTTAAAGTCCCGTCAATGGATCAAAGAGAAATACTAAATCTTTTACTATACTTGAAACTATTTTGTGTGCAAACAAATGACTGATGTTTAATTGAATTATTATTATCAAATTGCGATACTTGAAACCGTTTGACTGTGTGCAAACGAATCAGTGCTGTTACCCACAAACTATTTGTTTACAAATTATATATATATATATATATATATATATATATATATATATATATATATATATATATATATATATATGTCCACGTGTATGCATAAATAGGTTTTGGCATTAAATAACCTACAAGATTGATATTCCATTATATGTAGCCAATAAATAACCTGATCTCGTCAAAGAGTAATAAGAAGTTCTATGTTAATTGTAACATGAGTTGTTTTGTTTGTTTTAGTTTTATGACATATCCATTGTTGGTTATTTAATATCAAATCCATTTTTACATATATATTAAATATATGAGTTGTAAACACATTTTATAGATATACACAACTAAATGATCAAACAGTTCCATTTCTAACAATTCAGTTTAGCATGACTCCAAGTTAAACGTTTCCATGTATTCCTATTTATAACTAACAATTTATTTAAACATCAGTCATTTATTTACAAACAGTTACATGATCAAACAGTTCAATTTCTAACAATTCACATTAGCATAAGTCAATTGTTTACACTCAGTTTAAATCTCAAACAGTTCTATTTGATTCATAGATAGGATGCTATCAGGTGCTACCACTCCAGGCCCAAGTGGAACTGGGAGCGATGGCAATGAAGAGGTACTGTACATTCATTCCCCAAAGCTCCAGAATTACTGCAGCCTCACCATCAGATTGTTTAATGTCATATTCAGGACACTCGTTGGCGGCGGTGGGATCTTACCCCTCTGCAGAGATGCAACCGGTAAATTTTACATCCCCTTTCGACTGGACTGATGAGGTGTTATGTTCCAATAACAACAGGATTTTTCATCACAAACAGATTTTATTAATGATGTAAAAAGCATCAAAACAGAGGATTTGTATAAAAGATTTACACTAATCCAACAAGCACAAAGATCAGACACATCTTATTTCAATAATTAGTTAAATTCTATTGATGATTTTGATAAATAATAATTATCTATGTATAAAATGTTCAAATATGTAAATATATCCGTATGTTAAAATGAATAAAGTTTTACGAATAGATTTTTTTTCTATAATCTTAGATCGTTTTTCACTTTATGAGTATGAACATGTACTACACTCAGATCTTAGGGCACCTCGGGTAGCGTAATGGTTAGCAAGCTAGACTAGCAAACCTACACGAGTGAGTTCGAGTCTCATTGGGCGCCCCATTCATTCGGCCTTGTGCCACATCGAAGCAAAGAGCTTTGTAAATTACACGAGTGAGTTCGAGTCTCATTGGGTGCCCCATTCATATGGCTTTGTGCCACATCTAAGCAAAAAAAAGCTTAGTAAATTACCACTCAGATCTTAGCCTGAATTGCTACTGACGTCGAGAGTAAATTATTCTAAGGAAGTTGTGAAATATTTTGTTTAGGAACGCTGGTTAAAGTAAGTACCCGGCAAATCATGTTCTGGACGATATCTTTTATCATATTAATTTTTGGGTCCATCTCACTTGGAAGGTAGACACAATACAATCTTCCTTTTTCTGTTGAGCAACAGTGCATAGTAAATATCAGTGTCTTATCATCAGTTTCAAAGAGATCGTAAGCATATGCAGTATGCAGGTTTTTTTTAATTAAGTGACCATTCCCCCACCTCTCTCTCTCTCTCTCTCTCTCTCTCTCTCTCTCTGAATTTGTCACTAATCCTCTCTCCATATATATACATATGTGTGTGTATGTATGTATGCATGCATGCGAAAGAGCAAGAGAGAACGAGAGAGAGGAAATAAAATGGATAGCATGCGAAGGAGTGGGAGTAATAGATAGATAGATAGATAGATAGATAGATAGATAGATAGATAGATAGATAGATAGAAATAGAGGGTGCGTGTGTGTTTAAGAGAGAGAAACAAAGAGACACAGAGAGGGTAATAGACTGACAGACAGACTGACAGACAGACTGAGACCCTGTGCTTAATTCGTCGTTTAAGTAAAGGCACTACACGATAACTAAGTTACAAACTAACAAACAAACAAAAAATGAAATATAAAAATGTTAAGAAAAAATGGAAAAGCCCCATGAGCAACAACAACAACAACAACAACAACAATAATAATAATAATAATAATAATAATAATAATAATAATAAGGAAAGCTCACATTTTATTTGATTTATCTATATATTTACTTATATAAGTTCCTCGCTGATTCATTTGTTTTGCTTTTTTATGCGTTTCTTGAGGATATACAAAAAAAAAAAAAGTAAGAAAGAAGAAAAAAGGCGAAAAAAAAAAAGGGAAAAAGAAATAAAACAAAAAGTGACTGTAATTTTATTGTGATTATTATGGGATGGGAAACCAAAATAAAATAAAATTAAAAAAAAGACACATAAAAGCATCGACAATAACCTTTCCGTTTGATTCTTCTAATTGTACTAATTAATCTATTTGACACACATAGGACTTTTTTTTCCCGCCTACCAAAATCCTTGTGTGTCTGATACGCGAAGATAAGACCCTTCGAGCTTTTCGTACATTTCAACAGTCCCGCCCTCTCCGGCGTGATAGCACCCCCCCCTCCGTAATTCCTGCAAAAAAAAAATCACTGTGAGTGTGATGTGAACTAATTTCTGTGTGCTAATTCTTATCGCATAAACGTTTTTACTCGCTCCCTAAACCATTTGTTCTCGCGGCCCCGGAGACTAAATGAACGCTCCCTCACACCCTACTTAGAAGACCTTGGCGACAGGCTTGAATTTTTTTTACAAAAACGAGGATTTTTCTTCGAAGCCCAACAAATGTAAGCACACACATGCTTCTTTTAACTAAGCCCAGATCGGTAATAGAACAAAGCCACAAATATGGGGCAGCCGGTGAGTATCAATCTCACTGATTTGCTAAAACCGTTTTACACCAGGACTAGATGGTTGATATCTACGCTCTTACATCAATAATACCTTTAGATGGGAAAGTATCCGGACCTTTCCATAGAACTGGAGAAGCTAAAAAAACATGGAAGGAGCAAGTTGTATCAATAGTTGTTAGAGCACTGGGGACCATTTCAATCAGCTCAGCGAGAAAGCAATTGAAACTTGAAAGAACTCAAAGAATTCAAATAACGGCAAAATTGGAAAAGTGGAAAATCTTACTGTAGAATGCAAGAATATTGACCGGATATACTGTTTCTTGATCCCCAATATCTTGTGACATCTCAATGATCAACGAAGAGCCTTCATAGAGATTATATGAAAATGCAGTTAAAAAGTAACCATTTTGCAAACTTGGCATAGTTTGGCAAAAGGCTAGAAGTATGGGTATTAAGGACTCATTCAAAAAAATTATAAATAATAATTAAAAAATAATAAATGATTATAAATAATTTTTTTAAAAAGGAATTTTTTTCATTTATTTTTTTTTAATCAGTGTAAAGTCTGCATTATTTGGAGTGCGTTTGTAGCAAAAATTATTCTAATCTTACAAAAATATTTGTTTTAATGGTTGGTTGATGGTTGAATTTTATGGCATATCAACTTTTGTTGGTTATTTAATGCCCAATCTATTTTTATGCAAATAATCAGTTCTATTCCAAACAATTCAGTTTAACATGAGTACACAGTTTAATAGTCAAAACATTTCTATTTTAAGCTATTCAGTTTAACTAATTCAAACGATTCAGTTTAGTATGTGTATAATTTTTGTATATACACAGTTAAATTCAAAACTGTTCTATTTCAAGGAATTCAGTTTAGCATAAGTATGCAGTTTAGTTCTATTTGACCCATAGATAGGACCCTACCAGAGTGCAACCACGCCGGGCCAGAGTGGACCTGGCAGCGATGGCAATGAAGGGGTGCTCCGTATTCTCCAAAGCTCCAGCATCACTGAAAACAAAACATCAGATTGTTTTGTGTCATATACAGGACACTCGTTGGGAGAGGGTATCTTACCCCTCTGCAGAGGTGCAGTCGATGTATTCTGCAACCCCAGCCGACAGGGCAATATTTGTTTTGAGGCTATTCAAAATAAAAGCAAATCAAACTCCAAACTTGAACAGAGGTCTGTTATCAAATTTTTGATGGCTGAGAAATGCAAACCATATGAAATTTACAGAATAATGTGGGATATGTACGGAGAAGCTTGTATGATCCCCAAATATTTTCAAATCGGCTAAACATGGATTTACAACTATGCGCCTGAGTCAAAAAGAGAGTCCGTGGCATAAAAAGAGACTAATTCTTTGGTAAAGTAAAAGTACCTGGCGCAGTAGTTACTAAAGAAGATCATGCTGACATTCTTCTAGGATATGACAGGACCCACCACAAATGATTTCCTTGGAAAAGGTGTAACTGTAAAAAGAGTGCTTCCTATTGCCAACTCGTTTGGCCAAATTTATCTTATTTATTGAATGACCTACATACATTGTAGAAAAATCATGAATTACGATATTCCCACACAGAGTGCTTTGCTAACTGACAAAAATCAAGTGACAGCAAGTCTTTTGCAAACACCAGAACTTTCCTCAGTATTCTTGTCAACCTCATGATATCGCCATTTGGAGAATGTCAGTTTGTCCTTTCAATTTTTTTAGTGCACCTAAAAAATTTATGGGGGCTGGGGACTAGATAAGCAATTTATATTGCGAGGATTGATCCCACCCGTTCCAGAGTTTTTTCTTTCTTTCTTTTTCTAATTTACCAGGCAATATCCAGGTATTAAAAAAGAATGCCTCAGTTTTGCTTATTTTATCGGTTATTGCATTATATATATATATATATATATATATAATATATATATATATATATATATACACACATATATATACTTTTTTTTTTCTTTTCTTTAAGAAAAACAACGAAACCGGTCACATTGGATTATAAATTTATTTCAATCCTGTTACGCATTTTTGAGGTTTTCAAAAACACGAAAAAAGTAACAGGACTTCTTCAGATCATTTTGGATAAAAAAATTGAATAGGCACATGGTAGTGGGGGGGATAGTATGAGGGAGTCGAAGAGGTGGGAGGGAGTCGAAGAGGGGTGAG